>BQNB010000442.1:50000-55665 GCA_026074375.1 Tanacetum coccineum | reverse complement strand
CAACTTTTTTTATTTGAGGTGCATTACCATTCTCTATGACTTCCCATAGAGAATAATCAATCATCTGGATGTATTGTTCCATCCTCATCCTCCAAAGCTCATACTCACCTGGTTTGAGCATAGGCACTTTTAATGCAGCTACCATATGTGCTGAGTCTTGATCCATGTCTTCTTAGCAAAGTTTCTTAAAGCAACAAGCTCTGATACCACTTATTGATCCCACTTGAATGAAACTTTGTAAAATATATCAAAGACTATGCGGAATCTAATATTTGATCAATAAGAAGAATATGCAATAGAACTGTAATTCTAATGAATACACAGATTAACAAACAAAGTTTCAATATATTAATACGAATACTCTAACTAGTATTAGGGTTACAAAACCTTAAAGCTGTGACAATTCTATGAATGACTCGTTTTTGGTACATAGAACTCTATACCCTAGGACCTCCTTTTATACATCAAGGAGTCCTAATAGGATTACAATATATTCCTAAAACTTAGAATATTTTCTAAGATCTATTCTATAAATAACTCATACTTATCACGTAAGTAATCTTGATCTTCAAGCAATCTTTATCCTTTCTTCTGTCTTTATCCATTCTCTTTTGACAGTAGAAACTCTTTTAGCAGTCTTAATCTTTCAACAATTATAACTTTTGTACCAACAACATTAACTCTTAACAAGCAGTAGTAACTTATACACCAGCAGCATTAACTGTGTACAAGCAGTAGTAACTACTTAGAATATTTTCTTCAATCTTCATCACCAGTACTAACTTTACTCTAGCAGTACTAACATATACTAGCAGTAGTAACTAGCAATACTAATATACACTAGCAATACTAAGTTACACTAGCAGTAGTAACTAAGTGACACTAGCAGTACTAACTACTTAGCATATTTTTCCTTAGATTTAATGAACATCACTATCTTTAGCTTAACAACAGTAACACAAACCTTAGCAGCAGTAACTTCAAGATCATCATAAAGACTTTTAATCCCAACATCAATCCATGCAAAGACCACCACTTTTTGAAAGTGATAGTTTTATTTATTGGAAAAATAGATTCGAGACATATGTTAAATAAAAAGATCTTGATCTTTGGCATGTTATTACTAACGGTGATTTTCAACCTATTCAACAAAATCCAAAACTAAATTAGATGAGGTTATCTCTTTTGAAAAATAAAGTGATGATCTTAAAAAGAAGCTTGCGAAAAATAATGAAGCCAAAATGGTTATTTACAATGCCTTGCTAAGAAAAGAATATGAAAGAATTTTCATGTGTAATACGGCAAAATAAATTTGAAAAACTTTGTTAATCACCCATCAAGGTAATAACCAAGTCAAAGATAACAAGATCGACCTTTTGGTACAACAATATGAACAATTCGTCATTTCTTAAGACGAATATAAAGATAGTGCTTTTGCTAGATTTAATACTATCATTACTAGTCTAAAAGCTCTTGATGAAGGTTATTCTAGCAAGAATTATGTTAGAAAGTTTCTTAGGGCTCTACATCCTAAATGGAGAGCAAAGGTCACGGCGATTGAAGAGTCGAAAGACTTAACATCACTGTCACTTGATGAACTCATCAGGAATCTCAAAGTTCACGAGATGATCACCAAGAAAGATTATGTTAGCCTCAAAATATTGAGTCGAACAATGAAGTTCGTTCATTATGAATATTAGGTCTCGGTCTTTATTTAATTAAATGTTGTAATAGGCTAGAACGGGTATCGGGCTCGTTAATTAATCTAATATTGTACGCGTCTCAGACTAAGGTCCAATGTAATCCCGAGCCCAGCCCAAGTTAACATTAAACCCGATCCGTGGCAAAAGCCCATCCGGCCATAAGGGTATAAATACCCGTCTCCAAGTGTGGAGAGGGTGTTGGTCTCATTTGTTTTCACACACATTTGCAAGATTAACCATCCCATTTTTCTCTCTTTATTTCTCTCTTTAAAATTTCTTATCATATTTCCTATCATATTTTCTTGTGTTCAAATGGTGAAGTGAAAGTGATATTGGGTTCCGACATTTGGTATCACTCGCCACGGGTGGGTTTAGTGTTTTCGTTGTGGTGATTTATTTTTTCGCTTATTGGATTCAGCTTATCTTGTAGCTTATTTAGGTTACGTTTAAATTTTTTTTATTGCAAAAACAAAACAAGTTTTTTTCTTCATGTTACTGTTTGTTATGGGCTTTTAACCGTTCGGTTGTTTTGGTTTTGATTCATACAAGTGGGCTTACAAAAAAAATTGTTTTGTTTTGGTATCTTATAACATTTTTTAAACGTTGTGTTTTTCCTATCTTTTTCTTTGTTATCAAACGTTGTCATAGCTCACGTGTCTAGGAGATTCATTAATTTATGTTTTTTTTGTGTTCAACAAACAAGGGTGCGTTTTGGTTTGACTAAGAACAAAAGACACCATTTTTTTTGAAGATACTCTTAAAAGCTTAGAAGTTCATCATAAAAGCTTGTTGTAAACAAAAGCTTCAAACTTCCTTGTCACAAAATCGATCTAAGCTTATTTGGGTTTTATTTCTTGTCTTAAGTTCATCATAAAGCTTCTTGTAGCTCATTTCTTAGCTTAAAAGTCACGGCTCTTATTTTCTAGTTTTCTTTAGCTTTACGTGGCTTATTTTTTGTTGGCTTATTCTTGTCATAAACAAGCTTATTTATTTAAGCTTCTTCAAGATTTTTCTTGGCTTATTTGTGGTCCACGGTTCAAAGAAAACAAAAGGGAAACATAGATCTAATTATTTAGCAACAAGGACGTATGGTGTTTGTTGATTTCTGTTACAAAACAACAAAACAAGGACATCGTACGGTTTTGTTTCCATCCTAGACGATTTATACACTTTTGTTTCTATTGGGCGATCTATAGAAGTTTGCTTGTAGGCGATCTATACAAGTTTCTCGTGGGCGATCTATACATAAAATCAAGGGCGATCTATACATAAAAACAAGGGCGATTTATACATCATATTTTAAAGGGCGATCTATACCAAAAATAAAAACAAGGGCGATTTATACCGAGACTCTATAGGGCGATTTATACATTTTGCTTAGGCGATATATACGACCTTTACTTGGATATTTATACCTTAGGAAAGGCTAGGCGATGTATACATAAGTATACAAGGTTAAACGTGCTCATTTCGGGTTTTACGGTTTCGTGTGACATTCAACGACGAGACTTGAGTCCTATACCATTGCGATCGTAATCCGTTTTCGATCGACGTGGTATATTTACTTTTAACCGACGATAACCGTCTCATCCCGTACGATTAAAAGAACACACGTTGCATTTTTTTTCTTTTCAAATCAAAGAAGAAAGTATAACAGGAGGGAAAACATTTTGTTTATTAATCAAACTTCATAATTGGCAAAAACTGCCCCTGAACTTTATAAGCAATTCATCATGCATCCTTTAGTTGCTCATTAACACTCATTGTTGAAATAGTCTTACACCGTTAGTCCTTATTCTTATAAAATAGCCCGTTAGTCCTCAAAAGTTAATTTCAATTGCACTGTTCGTCCTTATTTGAGTTTTAATCAACCGTTAATCATTTCAAGCTCAAAGTTTGTGCACCGGTCATCGTTTTAAGCTCATTAATCATTACAAAAGTTCAAGTTCTTCAACGACAACAACGATTTCACCAACAACAATTAATTTTTCATTCACGGTTTTGTCTTAATTTAGTAAAATCCCGTAAAAGTAGATTCCTTTTAAGGTTTAAGTCATAGATTTGTAAAATCCCATGAACATTAATTAATTCCAATCCACAACAACAATCACTTTACCTACTTAAGATCTTACAAATCATTTTCACTTTAATTCTAGGTAAAAATGGAAATGAAAGATACTTTATCTTCGTGTTCGAATTCGGAAGAACAACAAATTCAAAAAATTCATGATAAAGCAAAACAGAGTTGCATGGTATCTTTTCGACAACTTCATTTAAAACTCAAGCTTCTTTCAAACAACAACTTAAATGGAACTCGAACCGAGTCTAGATTCAAACGTGCGTTTGCAACATTCTTTGGTCAAGATGTTGAAACTTTTATAGGCACAATGTTCCTAAACCTGGATCAACTAGAAAAACAAATTGACAAAGAAGAATTTCAAGAGATTGGATCCATTGTTGCTTTTAAAGTACTCGAGACACAGTTTCAGATGTTCATCAAGTCACGGATTTATTTGGATGATGAATTTGTTGTAATGACACGGTAGAAAGGGTAGTCTCAGTGAATGGTGTACCATGGGTAGGTGATGGTGGTGTATCAGGTATATCACTGTCTGAAGAATCATCGGTCGATGAAAGAAATGGTGAAGTAGCTGGTAGTGGTGGTATATGATCTGATGACGGATCCTCAGATGGATCAAACTCCGTATCAGATGCGGGTGAATAATCAGGTGATGCGGGTGTATAATCAGGTGATGGTGGTATAGTGGGTGAAACAGTAGGTATCGGTGTGGTATCAATATGGGTAGTAGGTGGAATCATGGAAAGTGTAGTGTCAGGGATAGTGGTAGGGATAGTACCAAACAAGATAACTCGTCTAGTAGATGTCCCTACACTCTCCATAGACGAATCTGATGAAACCGAGATAACAGAGATAGCCATGACATGCACAAGCAAAAGTTTATATAAATATCATTTATATCAACCATGCATGATGCGGAAAAGAATGATCAAATAGGTAAATGAACGAATGAATGAATGGGTAAATGAATGCATAGATGAATGGATGAATGAATAAACCATCAGATGAAGTACCGCAAAAATAATGCAATATAATTATAGTAATATTAGTCATACTTAGTATTTAATTACATAGTACATATACATATTACATATATGTAAAATCACGTAAGGCACATATAATCACGTAGGATCACATACTGGTTATAGACCAGACCTAGTCTATAATACCTGGTTCTCTATAACCTTGGCTCTTGATACCAATCTGTCACAACCCCAAATAGGGTCATGTCCTATTTAGTGTCCGAGGGCGTGACGTCACTGAATATCTCAAGTATAAAGCATAAAGAACGACCTCTAAAGGTACTTTTGAAAAATTAAACACCATTGCATAAATTTAAAATATAAATAATTTTTACATCGAACAAATTTAAAAGATAAAATTGTTAAAATGCGGAAGCTTAAATAAGTTCAACAACGGTATTTGAAGACATAGATAAATTTCTGGTAAACCGGTCTGGCAAATAGACTTCACATACGTCAAGCAACAACATCCATGCTAAGCACCTAAGAAAAACATGCTTAAAACATCAACACAAAGTTGGTGAATTCATAGGTTTTGTTCAAACGTAATTAAATGTGGACCACAAGATTATCAAAACGTATGCGACAGTTATAAGAGATACAACTTCACATAAAGATGCATTTACGTTGCACTAAGCTCATGACACTGAAGCTAATACTGAAAGATAGCATGTACAGTGCTATAAAGGCTTGCCCTTCAAGTGTCCGACCAAAGACCACCTAACTAGTTTCGACATGACATATATTCGTTAGTCCTTGGCAAACTCGGACTAGTAAGTGCTTCTTACCTCGGTATATGGAATAATTAGTCCCAATAGTATCTATTTAAAACTACTTCCCAAAAAAAGAGATCGCTCACT
>BQNB010000442.1:0-42500 GCA_026074375.1 Tanacetum coccineum | reverse complement strand
ATATACTACTATTTGGCCAAATAAATGCAAGCATATACATACGAAATGAACAATTCTTATGTAGAGAAAGCATTGAAAATACTTCAGTAAGTACGAAGCAAACAGAGACAATCCGAGAACTAAATGTTCTTTGTTAATGATCCGGATAAAAAAAAAAAAAATAAAAAAAGAAAAAAAAAAAAAAACCAAAAAAAAGAAAAAAAACGAGAAAAAAAAAAAAAAAAAAAAAAAACAAAAAAAAAAAAAAAAAAAAAAAAAAAAAAAAAAAAAAAAAAAAAAAAAAAAAAAAAAAAAAAAAAAAAAAAAAAAAAAATAAAAAAAAAAAAAAAAAAAAGAAAAAAAAAAAAAAAAAAAAAAAAAAAAAAAAAACCCCAAGAAACAAAAGTAAAAAAAAAAAAAAAAAAAAAAAAAAAAAAACAACCACAAAAAACACAAAAAAAAAAAAAAAAAAAAAAAAAAAAAAAAAAAAAAAAAAAACAAAAAAAAAAAAAAGAACCAAAAAAAAACCAAAAAACAGAAAATTCTCGGGTTGTCACACCAAAAGCAGTAGTTAATGCTGCTAGGCCAAAAGCAGTACTTAATGCTGTTAAGGGAAACTAGGTTAATGCTATTAAGGCCTCAGCTTGTTGGGTTTGGAAACTAAAGACTAAAGTAATAGACCATGTTTCTAAACACCACAAGTCATCAACCCTTCTAAAAGTTTGATAAAATAGATGCCCAATGCATATTTTGCCCAAAAATAAAGTCAGTGATGGCTTGGGTCCCTAAAAGAAACTAATTTTCTTACCTTATGTGCAGGGCAATCTGTCACACCCCGCCAAGGCGGAAATGCGAGGCGTAAACAAGAATGGATATCATCACAACACATGGTGTCTATATAGAGAATACTAAAATAAAAACTAAAGTAAAGCAAAGACACAAAGTGTCATAACAATACCCAAAACCTAATGGTGTCTTTATTAATGAGAAAGAAGTCTCGTCAATAAATGACATGCAAAACATAATCCAAACAATTCATGCAAACGCATTAATTCAAACAGAAAGCATAAATAAACTCCAAGCATCCTACAATCTCTTCTAGCCACTTCGCTCTATCTTAGCACCATTAAGCTCACCTGAAAATGATGCTTAAAACGTCAACATAAAGTTGAGCGAGAATCATAGGTTTACGACATACAATAATATCCAAAAACTTTCAATTAGCTGCTGCAATTACCAAAACAATTCATGACAACAAATAACAACAACGGGACGGAACAGCCACAGATCACAATCAAACAACAACATATGTGCGCTACATGGACATATAATAGCTCAACAGTCTTACCACCGTCAAACATCGATCTTGGCATATTGGATCCACAATACCAAACATACATATCGCAACACAACGGGAACAGAACGTGCCCAGATCCAATACACAAAACCACATCAAGCTTAAAAATATTTACACGACAACAAGCATCAATCCACCCCCTAAATAACATGAGAACAAAGGGGCAAAGAACTCACCTTTGCTAGCATTTCCAAAAGATCCAACAAAAAGTTTTCACAAACAACTTATCACAAATCTAAACAACAAAATAATTCGTGTTACACGCTACTAAGCCAAAAGCTTAACGCACATGTAACAATCATATGATGGATGTATCTAGGGGTTTAATGTC
This sequence comes from Tanacetum coccineum, assembly GCA_026074375.1. NCBI lineage: Eukaryota > Viridiplantae > Streptophyta > Magnoliopsida > Asterales > Asteraceae > Tanacetum > Tanacetum coccineum. The sequence goes on along the minus strand of BQNB010000442.1, from coordinate 40,833 downwards.
CCATCATGGGTCACCCCGACACCATGCCCAACCTTAACCGCTTCATTAACATATTACATTAGACAACTCCCTTTTTAACAAACTGCAGAAATTTTAGTGTGACTATACGCACCTAGAAACCCTACATAATGACTCATACATTTGAAACCAAAAATACACATATCCATATGTGTATACTACTACCATGAGATTCTCAATAAAATTTATATGTGTAACCATCTCAAATAAAATCAAACTTTAAAACAGTCCCAATTCGGACCTACACGCACACTAAAACGTATGACCCTAAAAACCATACTTAGACAACAAATTATAGGCTAAACATTTATAGAAGTTTAATAGATACATAGAACTTGACTTCTGTAAAAGGGCTAATCCTAATTCGAATTTTAAGTAGGGTTTTACCCCCCGAAATCAGACTCAAATTTGACCCGTATTTACTGTTTTGACAACTTTTCTTGCAAACAATATTTGAATGACTTCCCGAACTCAAAATCGTTCGAGGCTAGCCTTTTTGGAAAGTAGACTCTCTTGACTACAATTTAGACATAAGATTCATCAAAAAGCTCGTTATCAATCATGAGATATCATCTGAACAACATGACCCAAAATTTTGCTCAAACCTAAATCAAGTTTTAACACGAATTAAACCTAACCGATCATACCCATACGATTACAATTAAACCCTAATCATTATGACATGATTAAACATTATTAATTTACTGATTTTACAAAACCCTAATTCCATCATAATAATTATTACATGAATTAATGATTAATAACTAACAAGGATTAATTAAAACTTACCTTAAAGCTTGTTTCCTTCACAAAATCAAAACCCTAAAAATTATCACTCATCTCTTTCTCCTATTTGAACGGTCGAACACATATGGAGATAGGGTTATGGTATTTTATATTTTTAATTATAAGGCCTCTATAATAATCCTAGATAATTCAAAATTAGAGTCCTAGTTATAATTAGGCTTGGATATCCTTCCTTATTATCCTTTTCTTTTTGGACCGGCCGATCCCCCACTCTCTATCATATATATATATATATATATATATATATATTTATTAAATTATTAATTAACTAATTACTTGCATAGATCTAAGTTTTTATAAAAACCAATAGGCTTGTTAGCCGCATACCTTTTCGCTTTGAACGCAAATTTACTAGACTTATAAGAATAAATAACTTTTCATTCTATTATCCCCACCCCTAACTTTCCAAAAATTAAAATTTCTTTCTTTCATATTCTCATACAACATTACCAACTTTTCAAAACACCTAAAACCTAAAATATGAATACGTAAATACTTACACAAGAAATACTACCACAAAAAATACATACACGCTCAAAATTCACAAGTCTTTTACATGTCACTCAAAGTGAAAGAAATTCCACCCAATCAAACCCATCAAGAATCCACACCTCAATCAAACTCTCACACTCACTAATGTTTGATACTAAATCCTCGTAAAAACACACATAGATCACCATATAAATACACATACCCATAAACCCAACATAATAATAAGATATTTAGTTCAACACTACGTTTGCCCAACCTGCACAAGTGTCCACGTTGTCACATAATCCCCACCTTGAGAAAATCTCGTCCCGAGGATATTAAACTACACGAGGCATTAGCACATCGCCAAACAGCCAAGGGACACATATACCTCTTTTTGAACCTTTGCATTCCCAAAGTAAGCTCAAGGACCACGCCTTCGAATCCCAACGAATTTTTCACTAATGCTTTAACATACTACGCATTTACTCATGACCACTCGGTCCACAATTCCTAAGTTCCAAGACAAAACTAAGAGTCTTTATTCAACCTTAATCTCGAACCCCTAACTTCCATAATCCAAATCCACCTGCAAATGACTTTGCTTACCCCCACAAGGGTGCAATTATCAACACAACAACCCCAAACGAAAAGAAGCATCCCACTACATGAACCTCGCTCGTCACCGAGAAAACTCATCAAAACCCTTAAGTTGTTGTAACAACGTGTTTTATATCTTAACCTCGTAACTCATCAAACAAGAATGTCTTGAAAATTAAGATATAAGAACTTAAAGCTCAACGTATCTAAAGAATCCATGCAAATTCAGGTATACTCAAACTTTCAGCACCTCCCAATCTAATTTCCGATACTCAGCTCATAAGACAGAAATTCTCAACCGAACTTTAGGCTCAATCCATCCAAGGATCTCAAATGGTCATACATAACTCGGTTCTAACTTGTCTTTCTTTCCAAACATACTACACCTCTCTGAGGTGAGACCTTCAACCACCCATAACCTACCAGCATTAATTCAAAAATTTCCCGCTACTACCAAGCTAACTCTTTTGACAATTTGGCTGCCTCAAGCCTTTCCTGTATTACCACTATCTTGTTTGGTTGGTTTCTTGTACCAAATTGATCATTCAACTCACACTCTCCATTTACGGCCATAAAACGTAACCAACATTCCTTTCCAAAACCATGCCACAAATGAAGCACATCCATACTCAATGATAACCCCACCTTAGGGAAGAAACTCATCTTCACAAATTGAGAATTTCAATTACCTCTAAAATCTACCATACTTGTCCTAAGCATAGCTAGGAATGGGGTGACTTAGTCAGTCTATTGACTACACCCAAATCGCATCGTATCCACTACTCACACTTAGTAACTTGACAACAATATCCTTAGTTATCCTTTCCCACTTCTACTCGGGTAACTCAGGTTGTAGCAACAATCCTGAAGACCCTTGATACTTAACTTCCCACTTCCAAATACGCTAAATACTTACTATCGCAAACTAGTTATATCCTTCTTCATACAACAGCCATTGATTAGTATAACCTAAAACACACAACATCATATTCCGCTCACGATGGATAGAATACTTTGTCGATCGTACACTTCAATAGCCAAGGTCCTTTACATCTCTCCAAATGGAGGTCCGAACCTTGTCTAACCAATATGAACCACCTCTTCTATCTCTTTTCACACTCGTTGGTCTAAGCCACACAACATCTTATGTTGACACGTTCATTGCTTTGGACATCTTATCTTATGCCACCAACATCCCTTTTCTCAAACCTAGAATCGGATCGCCTGTACATCAATTCGAAACTTATACTTGGCTTCACTCCTTCTTCTTACTCCACGGTACAACATCTTACTTTGCCTTTCCCAGATGTAACTTTGGCCTCAAAATCACACTCATAAATAACTTCCATCCACACCTTTTGCCTCAGTTAATCCATCCAATTGAAAGTGTGTTTGGAGACATTCATGATCCATAAGATTACACTCCATGTTCTCCGTTCAGTTAATGCCTCAACATTTATAAGGGCAAAAACCTAGCCACGTTATTCATGTAAATCCTTCTAGGAGACCTTCAGTTGTCGCGACGTACAAGCAATCACCTTCTCCTTTTTTCCAAGCATGCTTTCAAATCCTTGCTTCGCGCGTCATAATATACTACGAAATCGTCTGCTCCTTCCGGCAATGCCAAGATCATTTTCATTACCCATTTGTATTCCTTCCACATCAAGATAGCTTCCTCTTTGCTTCCTACCACGATTTTGGAGAACTTCCCGAACATCTTCTCCCTTCAAGTGACTACCACGATCAATTCACGTGCGACTATACTCCTCCATTGACTTACGGGTCGGTTTAAAATATCAACTGTATATATCCTAAACTAGCTTGTCTATATACGACCATGCACACCCGACTCATTAACTCTATGAAAACCGCTGGTGCATTGGTTAACCCAAAAGGCATAGCCGTAAACTTCAACGTGTCCATTACGCATCCTAAAAACAGTCTTAGCTACGTCATCCCCGTGCACGCCCCCCCCCAAATACCCCCCCCCCAATCCAACCCCCCCACCCTCCATTGGTGACATCACATACGAATTTTCTATCTCACTCTTCTCGAGATAATCTATGCACATTCCAAACTACCCACTTTTCTTCCTACCAAGCAATACAGACGCTTTCCACAACAAGTTACCATTCAAACCAACCCTCACCTTGCAACTCCTGCAATCATTCCACACCTCTTGCCTTTCTAAAGACGTCAAACGACACGAGCCTTCGCAAATCGGCGTCGCTCCTTGTACTAATTCCATACGAAATCCCATTCTACGACGAGGGGTAAAACCTACTAATTCCTTAGGAACACTTTAGAGGGCTCACATACTACAAAGATATCACATAATCTCAACTCATCTTCCTTGGTACTCCTACGAGACCTCGTATCCTCTTTAGTTCGTTTTCTCCATGAACCTTAAGCACTCTCCAAATTACCAAGGCATTTTAACTACCTTCTCGTGGCATACCATCTCAGCCTTATGTCTCAACAACCAATTCTCTCCTACAACTACATCAACACTCTCATAACTAAGAGGTACTAAATCAAAAGTAAAACGAGAACTTTCTAATTCCAACTTGGGATCGCGAATAATTCCATTCGCTTCGCTACCATCAATCGCACCACCCAGAAGATACGTCCTAACATCAACTCTAGCACCACGCCATGAGGAAATTTCAAACTTCACATGCACCAATTGGTATGGACCCAAAAATCACACGATTCTAAAAAGAAAAAAAAACAAACCGAAATGTGAAACGTCAACAAGACGAACGAACCTTCGACTAACAAACCATCAAAGATTCTAGAAACACCCCCAATAATAATACCACGTACCCATGACCCATTAATTAAAATATTAAGAACCTTTGAAACAAAAAACCGATTTTTACCCAATGGAAACTTTCCCATCAAAACCTTTATACCAAATCAAAATTAAAACAATATAATCACCTTAGTTAATAACTCAAATAATTTTAAGTGTAAAAATAAATTTAAATAAAATTTTCATAAACTTATTTTAATTATGGTTTTCATAAAAGAAATCAAAAGATGATTTTGAAAAAAAAACGTGTTGCATTTTATTTATATAATTTATTTTTAAAAGAAGTTTTTAACACCTAAACAATATGGTATCAACTACAACAAACTTACTTTCAAATAGAATTTATGACTCACAACAAAAAAAAAATTGATAAGTGTAAAATACACATATCCGTTTGTACCTAAAATAACCCAATTAAACCCAAAACAGACCAAAAATGGCAAAAATATGCTTGTATTTGTGTTTTGTGTGTGGCAGAAACTGGATGAAGTCAAAATCAAAAAAACGAGGATCCCAAGGAGCACAGCGGGCAAGCACGGACACGAGAATCAGAAGAGTACAAAGCCGAAGCCCGAAAAGTCAAGCCTCAGTCAAATCCAGTCAAAGAAAAAAAAACAGTCATTGGTCAACAAAAGTCAACAAAGCCTATTTCCTTTTATTATAAAACACAAGGGCCAAAATTGCAAATTCCCAAACTGTTTTATAACTAGAAAGAGAGGAAAGAAAGAGAAGGACCAAATGTGCAAACTCACCAAAGTCCAACAGTTTTAACTGTCAAAGAAAGGGCGCGAACCAGTTACTGTTCACCTTTCTTCCCCGTTTCACCATCCAGGGTAAATCAAAGGGGTTTTCCAAATTAAAGGGTGTTTAGGTTCAAATTCATAAGCTCACTAAACACAAAGATGGGACAAATCAGTCTTTATCAAAGGATACTTACCTATCAACAATCAAAAGGCCACATCAATAATGGTGAAAGCACAATGGAATGTGGGTTTTTGCACTAAAACACTCACAAAAGAAGCACAAACGTCACATCAATGGAATGACACGCTGGCAATCTTCAGGTGTCCACAACTTGATCAAACGGCCACAATAGAAGCTCAAATGATTGAAGAAATGATTGGCCAGGATTAAAAGGATTAGTAGATGCTAGGCCGAGAAGCTAGAAGGATCCAAGGCAGGCATAAATAAGCCTCACTTCTCCACACAAACACCAATCTAGATATAGTAGATAGTTTTTAATTTATTGTAGCTTAAATTTTAAATCTTACTTTAATAATGAATTTAAACTTGAATTTTCCTTTAAAAGTACTGAAAGCAAGTTTTTAATTAATAAATTTAGTTTTACTAAACCTCTCCAAGTTTCTTTTTTCATAAGCTACTCTTAATAAGCTAATTCCTGTCTAAATAAGCAAAAAGCTTCATATTAAAGCTCTTTCAGTCTATTAAGCAGAAATAGAGCTATTAGAAATTCAGTATAAAACTAACCTAAACCTTAAATCATTTAATCTATCATGGATCTTATTGGATTAGAGTATTGGAAAGGGATCATAAATTGGAAGAGATCCCAAGAACATTACCTACCCTATCTATCTAATAAGCAATGGATCTTGTAGCTGCCTTTATTTGTCCTCTTGTTTAGCTAGAGTGATTTGTAAGGTTTGTCTATCTATGATATCCTTTAATCAAGCTTTGAAATAATGATATTAATTGCTTACTATGATTAGATCTGCATATTTGCTATACTCTTTGCTATTAGTGCTTAGTTTGAGTTGTTTATCTAGCTAAATCATCTTAGTTGTTTTATCTGTTATTTAATTCTCTAAGATTAAATCATAAATTTTCATATTATTGTCTTATAAAAAACCTCTAAAAACCAAACAAAAGATAGTGAAATAGTATAGAACTTAGATTATGCTTATTTATGTTGAGTTAAATCATGCTTATAAAGTAGTATTAAAACTGATAATTGTCTGGTAGTTAATACTTGTTCATTAAATTTCAACTTAAAAGCTTTTCTCAAAATCTGTCATAGTTTTTAAGGGGTGTTTGGCTTAAGCCAGTCTGCCATCTAAAAGTCAAAATTACTTGTGCAATTTGCTTAAGTCAGCTGAGTTTTTCATTTAAGAATAGTGTTAATTTAGTTTTTTATAAGTTAGAGTTCAGATTTTCAAAAGATATGGCTTATTACCCCAATGTTTCCCTAAACCAGGCAGTTTTTGACTATCTTTATTTGCTTGAGAAATATAGATCTAAAGCCCTCTCTTGGCTAAGATCAAGCTTGGAACTTGATTAAACACTCTATTTGAGAGTTTTTTTGTAGGATACCAAGTAAAACCTGGCATTTTCGTTTTGCACATGTGCAAAGTGCACACAGTACAAACAAAAAGTTAGATACATCTGATACTTTACACTACCAGTACTAACAAAAAATTATAACTGTCTTTCACAAGGTTAGTACTATGCTACCTATGGCTATAATTTTAGTTGAGTAAAAGGTAGGAATTTATGTATATAAAATTCAAGATAGAAGTGAATCTAGATATAAGCTTTACAATGGTTTTAGGTTTTAACTTTTAGTTTACTACTTATTTTCTTAGCTTATTCAGCTGTTAAAATAAGATACTTTACACTAGCAGTACTAACAAAAGTTAGTACTGCTGAGTCTTAAGCCCCAAATTAAGCCATCAAAGTTAGGTGGGTGGGGGGATTTAAATAGCTTTCCTTTTAGCATCTATATAGTTTTAGTTATGGATTACTATTCAGAGTTGAGGAACTTGAAAAATTACATTTCTACATAAATATACCTAGCTTATTTTTAGCTGTCAAACAAACAAAAAAAGTGCCAAAACAATCTTAGTAATTTTTAAGGTGTTTTAATTTGTAATATAGCTTATGGGTCTATATTATTCTGCATAATTAGATAGATTAGTAAGTATTTTAATCAGGTCCTTAAAGTATATATAAGTCTAGTATAGCTTTTGATAAGCATTAAGCTGCAGATTGGAATTAGGTGCTATTAATGCTTAATTACAGATTTAGCTTAGTTTTATGCATCAATTTTAGCTGTTTAAAAGTACTTCAAGCTTAGATTTTTCATTGCGATTCCATAGATAAATTAATTTCATAAGACTTCCTAAAACACTTTTCCTTTTTCACAATAAGCTTTAATTTGTAGCTTATTATAGCTGCGTTATTGGTAAAACAAAGACCACACCCCTAGTATCAGTAACAGCTTTTTGAGAAGCATCTTTTATAGCTAACCTTTTGAGTTTTTCAGACAAGTAGTGCTTTTTTAAAAGTTGATCTGCCCAAGCTTCTTATTACAACTTTGCTCTTTTAAGTTTTTTAGTTGTACGCACTGTTTAGAATTACGCTTAAAATTGGACTTAGTTTGTTGTCGGGGTAAGTTCTCAGTGACCATTTCCTGTAATATTTTCTGTTTTTAGTTGTTTTTCCAGTTAATCCTTTGCCCGTTTAAATGTTTTAGTCCGGTTAGACCCTAAATGTCTTTTATATACAGTATAGTCCCTAAGTTAGTTTTTTAATTAGTTTATTATGCTTGTAATTAAATAGTTTAGGGTTTAGGTTTATAAAATTAGTTAAATTAACTTTAAGCGCAAAAAGTAAAAATAAGGGCTATTATTTTTATAAAAATTTCTGCACACTTTCTTTAATTATTGTTAAATATTTAAAAAAATTTTTAGGATTTAATTTTTAATAGTTTCATTATTTTTTTAAGTATTATAAGTTAGTTTAAAGAATCTAGAAAACTTATATCTTTTATTCCAAAAAGCCGAAAAAAATGATTTTATCTTTTTCCCAAAAATATTCATTTGTCCAATCTTAGGTTTTAGATTTTAGTATTACATTTTAGGATTAAAAGTAAGTTTATACTTGTTATTTGTCCTGTTTTAAATTTTTCCCATATTAGTTTTAATTGTTTAATTATATTTTTTTTAAATTGTCCATTTTAATTGTTGCTTTAGATAATCAAATCATCCATTTGCTCATTCAAATCAGATTCCGAACTAAAACGTGGTGTTGGGAAAATAGATTGTAACGGACTTAATACTGGTAGTATAACAATAATCCCTGTAGAAATAATTAGATCTGTTAGTATTAAGTTAATACTGGCAGTACTAAGTTAAGTCTGGCAGTACTAAGTTAGTACTGGTAGTCTTAGCAGTACTAAAGTTAGTACTGTGTCAAAAGTTAAATTCTGTTTATATGTTAAGTCTAGTATAAACAGAATAGTAATAGTTATCTTAGAGATATCTTAGGAGATATCTTAGGAAAGGATATGTATTATCCTTTCACACGGTTGTAAAGCCCATTAGGGTTTCCTTGGTGTATAAGAGGAACCCTAAGGCACAATGTTATGTACAACAACGTTTAGAGAAATATCAATAGAAGCATCTTTATAACAAATTAGTATTGTTGTTTCTTCTTTACTCTTGTGTTAAGATTCGGCATTAACACTTGATTTTCATAGTTAGTGAATCTGTTCTGGATGTGATAGGTTGATTTGGAATTATCCAATTATCTATCGTCCTACAAAGTCAAGTGCATATCCTCAACCCAAGACCTACAATGGTACAGAGCCTTTAGAGGGACTCTGAGAAAGAAGAATCAATAGAACCACAAACAACAAACTACACTCTCCTACAAAATGTCACAACCTGCAAATGATGATTTCTCACAACATCTTAGTGATGGTGAAGAATCAAACCATGAAGAGGCATCAGACACTGGTGCTGCACCTAAACAACCACAACAGATGATTCCTCAAACAACTGCTATCTCAAATATCAAACTCCCAATTCTAAAGAAGGAGGAGTATGATATATGGGCAATGGAGATGGAGCATTACCTTGAGTACATTGACAATGATGTAGGTAAGTAATTCAGAATGGTAACTCCAAGAAGAAGAATTTTCAACTGGAAAGGATGGGTGTTAATTCGATGTACTTTCACCAGATTACTGCTGTAGAGAATCAGTTGTTATGAAAAGGAAAGGAAAGGCTAAAATATTTTTTGCTGATGGCCATTCCTAAAGAACATATGAGAAGATTTCATGGAATGGATGATGCAAAAGAGATCTGGGAAGCCATCAGAACTAGGTTTGGTGGTAATGCAAATTCAAAGAAAATGCAGAAGCTGTTTTTCAAACAATGAATTGAAACATTTAAAATATCCAACTACTGAAGGACTAAAAAGAGGTAAGACAGGTTCAAGCAGTTAACATTCACAATTGGAAGCTCATGGTGCTGAAAGTATCAACCATAAAGATGCAAGAACATAAGTTTTTTCTTATATCATTGCCAACAGCATGGAGTCCAATCTGGCAAATGACATTAGAAAATAATCCATCTATTGGATAATTTATCTATTGAAGGATTTTGTACAATAACCATATGAGTGATTGAGCAAGATATATCAAGGTGCTCCAAAAACCATCTCAGTGCTCCCAAAATTGTTGCTTTTGTTTCACAAATCAAAAGTAAGCAATAATAAGGTTAAGTCTGGTTTTCAGGAGTCATACAGTTCTTTCACTCCTTCTATACTTCTTCAACCAATGTATCCTGAAAAAGAAGTTTCTTGCAGGTATTTCTGATGAAGAAAATCATTTCCCATCTTGCCAAACAAACAAGGATTTTTGACTTACTTCATGAAGATTTGGAACAGATTGATGATTTAATATTGAAGAGAATGACATCAATAGGCAAATAGCAATCGATTGCTATTCGAATGAAGAAGTTCGAATAAGAAAACAGGAAGGAGAGTTTCTTGTGGATGGAAAAACCCCAGTTGGTTTAGACAAAAAGAACTGAGTGTTTCAATATGACCACAACACTGGTTTCACTTTGCTAGAGAAAGTACAGCAAAAGGGAGACACATATGGAAAGAGAATAGAGATACTCTCTATCAACAACAGAAGCTGGGAAGCAAAGAAGAATTCCAGAGAGATTAGATGGGGTTTGCTGACAATGGTGAAGGGATTGAGTAAATTTAGGAGAACATACTGAAGCTGAAGAATCAAATCATGCACTTATGGCTATCAGCTCAAGCAATGAGGTATCTATGTGTTCTAAAACATTACAATGATTCATATAATGAAAGCTTAAAACAGTATACTGTATGATGAACAAATGTAATCATTAGGTGATCAAAAAGCACAAATACTATGCCTATATTCAAGCTTGTTAAGAAAACTAGAAGCTCAACTTGTTACTTCTCCAAAACAGCGAACTTTCCTAAATGCAAAGCTTTTCAATTCAAGCTAACTGAGAAATACATGTGAAAAAAAAGAAAAGCTTAAAATATATCGGAGAAATAGGAATAAAGCTAATAAAGAAAAGAACAATTGCAGAAAACAATAGATTTCATGGAAAGATTCCTTACCAAGACACTTTGAGTAATAATTAATTCTGGCATGATTTCAAATGATAAACTTGTGGCTTAGGGTTTGAAATACAAATCTAATTGATGAGGTTCTATTATGAGGAAGAAAAAAACTTTTCTTTTTTAAATGTACAAAAGAGGATTCCAATAAAAAGCCTTCATACAGGAGATTTCCAAGACTACACTGATTTTATATAGTGTCCCCACCTCCTTTCAATGGAGATGTAAACTCCAAAAGACCACAAGAGGAAATTAGAGGATGCTTTGAAATGATATAAGGCAAGATAGGGTCCTCAAAAACCTTAAATTAGTGAGTCAGATTAAAAAACTTCTGAGCATTATTCAACTGACAACCAATGACATGAAGGATCTTAGTGAAAATACCTCTGGAACACTCTTTTTAGACTGAATCAGAAAGTTTAAGAAGAACCAAAAGAATGTTCTAAGTCAAGGTTGGAATGTAACAAATGCAAAAATGTGTCTGTTCCAAAATCAACAGAAGTGCACCATTGTGTCTACAACATAAACACTCCTAGGCAACCACCAAAGATAAATAAACACATAAAGATTAAATAGGAATATTGGAATAAATGATGAAAAGAGAACGTAATGTAAGGTTACTCTTTTACAAAGAAGAAATGTTTTTGTTTGTGGTATCTAATACATATATAAAAGACTGTTACTATTAATAAAAGAAAATGGCTTAGGTAAGCTGAGTGTAAAAGAGGGGATGTTAATACTGGTAAAAGGGGTTGTACAAAACCAGTATGGCCAAATGCAAACAGGATTAAACACTCAACTGAATTTGTTCCTAGATCAAGTACAACTTAATACTAGTAGGCCAAATTAATTCATGTTAGTCCTATAATTAATACTTAGTGATCCAATATATTTTCAGTTAGGCCTAAATTTAATTCTGATAGCAAAAGTTAATACTGTTAGTCCCTAAAGTTAATTCTTTAGCACCACTTCAAACAGTATGAGTCCAAAAGACCACATATGGATCAAATTAATCAAAGGAAGGGATTTTTCTAAAACATATTCATCTGTAAAAGACCTTTTGCAAAAGTCTACAGCAACAAATGGCTCATACTACTGCCTTTTTTTAAAATGGTAAGATGGGGAAACTGCTGTTAAGACCTCAGCAAGTTATGATTGGAGGATAATCTAGGCCAAAACTTCAATTATAACAGGGACCTATTTTTAATAAACAGTGAATGCTAATGGTCCCACAAGTGCAGAAACCCCAGCCGCAAAGGCCTGGGGGCCCTAAGAGAAACTAATTTCTCTTAATTTATGTTCAGCACATCCACAAAAGAACATGAGTAGATAGAGGGATATAATGTAGTGGCTGCACAGGGCACATACAGGTAACAAGTCAACTAGAGATATTTGACGAATTTCAAAAGGGGGATCTTTACCTATGAGGTAAAAAGGCTACATCTCTGGTAAAGAGAAGAATCAGATTAGGCAATTTAGATGTTTGACAGTGTTACCCCTTATAAGAAAGAATTAGGGCATTTTTAACCTTTTCCAATATCACAAATTTGTGATAAGCAGCATAAGGTCTTTTTCCTTGAGACAGAATGTCTTGTGGTTGTCCCTCTGACTTTAAGATGCCTATGAAAATCAGATACTCTTAAAGGTCCCTAGACATCACAACATGTAGCAGTTGATTTTACAAGAAGCCACCTTCTCCATCAAAGGTTTTGGCCTGTGTTGATTGCTAAGGCACATCTGAATGAATCTAACTTGTGGCATAGAATATTTGTGTCGCTAACAACTATTAAAAATCTAAACAAACATGAGAAGGGAAACCTTGTAAGAGGATATACCAACCAAGATAAATATTTTTTCAAAATGACCACACATGAGTTGCTTGCCATAAAGGAAACACATAGTGGGCTCTTTCACGGCCAAGTAAGAAAGATTGATCACCAAGCCACATCACACCTTGCATAATGGAACTTATATGGTCCCTACTTCTGTGAAAAGCATAAATCATTGTCAAGTAATTGTCTTGTTATCACTGATGAATATACAAGAAATTTGTTGGTATTCTTTTTGGCTTCTAAGAGATGAAACAATGGCATACTTCAGACTTTTATAGGCAGATTAAAACCAACTAAAGTCATAGAGTTAAGATCATTAGGTCAGATAATGGCACTGAATTTAAGAATAGAGATATGCTTGAATTTTGTGGCACAAGGGGATAAAACAAGAGTACAGTAATGCCAGAACTCCACAACAAAAGGAGTTGCCCTGAGAAGGATAATAGAACCTAATTGAGGCTGCTAAACTAACTAGCAGATTCACTCTTACCAACCACCTTTTGGGCTGAAGCAGTTAGTACTGCTTGCTATATTTTTAATAGGGTTAGAGTGACAAAACCTCAACACAAAACTCCATATGAGCTTTTATTTGGCCACAAACCAATTATAAGCTACATTCGACCTTTTGGGTGTCATGTTACCATCCTAGATACTCTTAGTGTGCTTGGAAAGTTTGATAGAAAATCTGAAGGAAGATTCTTAGTTTGTTACTCCTAGACAGCGAAAGCCTAAAGGTTTTATAATCTAGAAACCAAAAAGAGTAGAAGTTAATCTGCAATGTTAATTTTCATGGAAGAAAAACCCAATGTCAAAGGAGTAGGATATAGATGGATGTTTGATATTGACTATCTTACTGATTCTATGAACTATATTCCTGTATCTTTGGAGAATCAAGCTAACAATGCAGGTATTTCAGAGGAAACTAACAGTGCAGGTACTTCACAAACTCCTGAGTCCATTGCTTCTGAGGAAAAAGATGAGGAAGTAGAGCTTATTGTTGTGCCTTCAGCTGTCAAGATTCCTGAAGAAAAAGATGAATCAAGGACAACTTCCACAAATTCAAAGACAGAGGAGACCTTGACAGAACCTCAAAAGGAGATGAAGGATTCCTCTACTAATCCTAAGATTCAAGCTTTTAGAAGAGAGTTGGAAGAAATTGCCCTAAAGCATTTAGGGAATGTCCCTGAAAACAACACTACCAGTCCCCCCCCCCCCGCACCCCCAGTTAATACTGGATAGTCATACAGTTAATACTGGTAGGCTTGATCATGATGATTCACTTATGCCAGAGCTCGAAATCTTTCACAAGCCTGAGACAGGAATTTTTGATGAGGCATCTTATGATGAGGAAGGTGTGATAACTGATTTCAACAGTCTTCCAACAGAAATTGAAGTTAGTCCTACTCCTACACTTAGGATTCATAGTATTCACCCAAAAAGTCAAATACTTGGTGATCCTAAGTCAGCTGTGCAAACTAGGAGCAAAGTGCAGAACAAATCAGGAGCTCATGCTCTTCTCAGTCATACTCAAAAACAACAAAGAAACAATCACAAAGATCAACAGCATTGTTTGTTTGCATGTTTTCTATCTCAAGAGGAACCTAAAAAGATTGCTGAAGCTTTACAAGATGACAGTTGGGTTCAAGCCATGCAAGAAGAACTGTTACAGTTCAAGCTACCAACACAACAAGTATGGTAACTTGTAGATCTACCTCATGGAATGAAGGTGATTGGCACCAAGTGGGTCTACAGAAATAAAAGAGATGAAAGAGGTGTGGTTGTGAGAAACAAAGCAAGATTGGTGGCCCAAGGGTACACACAGGAAGAAGGTATTGACTATGATGAGGTTTTTGCTCCTGTGGCAAGAATAGAAGCTATCAGGTTGTTTTTGGCCTTTGCCTCATTTATGGGGTTCATAGTTTACCAAATGGATGTTAAAAGTGCTTTTCTGTATGGCACTATAGATGAAGAGGTTTATGTCTCACAACCTCCTGGTTTTGTTGATCCTGATCATCCTACAAAAGTTTATAAGGTGGTCAAAGCTTTGTATGGACTGCACCAAGCCCCTAGAGCTTGGTATGCTACTTTATCAACATTCCTAGAGAAGCATGGATACAAGAGGGGCACAATTGACAAGACTTTGTTCATTAAAAGAGACAAAAAGGATATCATGCTAGTTCAAGTGTATGTTGATGATATCATTTTTGGCTCTACCAACAAGTCTTGGTGTGCTGAGTTTGAAGCCTTGATGAAAAGCAGATTTCAAATGAGTTCCATGGGTGAACTCACATTCTTCTTAGGTCTACAAGTCAAGCAGAACAAGGGAGGAATCTTCATATCTCAAGACAAGTATGTAGCTGAGATACTCAAGAAATTTGATCTTGTGAATGTGAAAGCTGCAATCACACCCATGGAGACCAAATTGCCTTTGACAAAGGATGAGGAACATTTGATGTAGATGTAACTTGTACAGAACATTATAGTTCCCCTCAAGGTACTTAATTTGCTTTCTAGACCTGATATTATGTATGCAGTATGTGTTTGTTCACGTTTTCAGGTTACTCCAAAGACTTCTCATCTCAATGCTGTCAAGAGGATCTTCAAGTATCTCAAAGGCAAACCACACTTGGGGTTATGGTATCCTAGGGAATCACCCTTTGATTTGGAAGCATTCTCTGATAGTGACTATGGTGGATCAAACCTTGACAGGAAATCCACAACAGGTGGTTGTCAATTTCTTGGACAAAGACTTATCTCATGGCAATGTAAGAAACAGACAATTGTAGCCACTTCAACAACTGAAGCTGAATATGTAGCTGCTGCAAATTGCTGTGGACAAGTATTGTGGGTTCAAAATCAATTGCTGGACTATGGTTTCAACTTCATGAATACCAAAATCCACAATTGAAAAAGGAAAGCACAATCTGCCTGAGAAGAACCCATCTATCATTCTAATACCAAGCACATCGAGAATTTAGTCAACCACTTCATAAGAGATTGTTATGAGAAGAAGCTCATAAGTGTGGAGAAGATCCACACAGACTTAAATGTCGCTGACTTGTTGACCAAACCATTTGATGGACCACGGTTTAATTACTTGGTGGTTAGCATTGGAATGATCAACCCATAGCAACATTTAAGGGGAGGCTTAGTTGTATAGTTTGTTAATTCTGGTAGCTAAGTAATCTTAATACTGTTAGTTAGTTAATTTTAATCCTGGTAGTTATGTCCTATTAATACTGGTAGTTAAGTAGAGTTAATTCGGGTAGTTAGTTAATTTTAATCCTGGTAGTTATGTCCTATTAATACTGGTAGTTAAGTAGAGTTAATTCGGGTAGTTAGTTTTCATTAATTCTGTTTATACAATTTTTGCAATATGTTTTCTGTTGTTTTTTAGACTACTTATTGCATGCATAGCCATGGATGAAAGGGAGAGTGGCCAAGGTTTTTAACAATTGACCATATTTCATACAACTAATCTTGTTGAAAAAGAGTTAATTCGGGTTGACTCTTAATTAATTCTGTTTGACCAAAATTAAGTCTGGTAGTGTAAATTGTTAATACTGGTAGGTTATTGTTAATGCTGGTTGCGGGAAATTTGACTTTTTCTGCTTTATCACTGTTTAAATGTTACCGTTAGAGATTTTTACGGCGCAATAGTCGTACAACAGAGAAGCTATATATAGATAAAGTTTGATTTCTCTTTCATACTTTTCTTTTTATTGCTATCTCCTTTTTATGCAAAGTAAAAATTTCCTTTATAACGAAAATAGTCAAGAGTTCTGTTACCAGCATCTACAATAACACTCGCATAAAAATCCAAGTATCTACATACGCTTGTCCAATTCACAATTAAGATTGTGACAAACACAAACAAGGGGGTTTTTTTTGCGCAAGCGCTGACGAGAGTGCAGGGTTAGCTGAATATTGGAATTTTACTTGAGTTTTCCAACCTCAGGTATGCCTTAACTGCTAATCCAACTATCTATGACTCTCTTGTAAAACAATTTTTGGCCGAAGTCCTATCTCCAATACTAAAGCAGAAGGGTATCTTTTAGAAATTAAAGCAACCAAATTGATACCGATAAGGACACCATCTCAGAGACGACAATTAGGGAACACTTCAATTAGAAGACTCCACATGAATCACAATGTTGCCAAATGATGACCCTTGTTTGAGGGAATGGTGGCAAGGATAGGTATCCTACTGATGGAAACCTTACCTTATCGGAAAAGTTTCTTCACACCCCAATTGCGATACTTAGTTCCACCATGCTTATACCCTGTAAAAAGCTCAAAAAGTGGTTGGATAGGGGATCAATTTGGTAGCAAATATTCTACTGCATGAGATCTTCTAACCACAGGAAGTTTTTATAGATTTTTCAAAACTTATTTTTGATGTGTGATGGTAGGCAAATATTGAAAAGCATGACAAATTTATTGATGTATCCCCGTTTTCTGCAAATGATTTTGAATTCAAACAGAAAAAACAAACACCTTAACTAGCTGTGATGCCTGCCCAAAAAGATCCTTTGGGAATATGAAAAGGGGATTTTTCAAGGGGCACCAAGACCTTATTGCCTCTAAGTTACTTTGATATTTTCTACTACCCAAATGCAGGACAAGAACAGCTTCTGTGGCCTCAATCCCAACCAACCTCATCAACACCTCATGAGGCACAATCACAACCACCAATCCCTACACTACACCACCACCGTGAAACCAATACCAACACCACCACCAATCACGGACACCTAACAACCAGACCACCTATCCCAAACACAAACAGCCTACACCATCCCCACCAATCATCCACCTACACCACCACCTTCCACACTGAACCTACACCACTGAGCACATCTACGAGGAGCAATCTCTTGTCCACCACCACTTCTTACCACCACAAGAACATGCTTCAAGTCAAATGCCTATGGATGATTTACTTCATGAAATCCTAATTGATATCAGAGAATAGATCAGTCTGGAAATAGATCTCAAACAACCAAGCTGACCATGGGAAAGCCATAGTGAAGATAGTCAAGAAGGTGAATAAGTTGAAGGGTTATGAAAAGGAGGAATTTGTTTTTGACAAACTCTGGAAGATGAAGAACCTGAGGTTCAGGGGAGGAAAGTCATAGATGATCCCCATAGATTCTTCAGTACAAGGACTGGTTACTCCTCCTACAACAAAATTAAACACTTCCTGGGAGGAACATAGTTTGAAGAAATAAGTCCAAATACTCCTTGAAGCTCCAAAACTCTCACAAAGGTTGCCTCTTTAAAGTCAAGGTCCATTGACAAAGGAAAGATATACAAAGAAGGAAAGAGAAACTAAAGTGAAAGAAGGTAGTCTCAAGCTTGGATTTTCAAGAAGAAGTTGATGCTGGTGCTGAACAGGTTAATACTGCTAGTGCTAAACAGGTTAATACTGCTAGTGCTGAACAAGTTAGTACTGCTAAAGGAGTTAATACTGGCAGTATTAAACTTAGTACTGTTAGTGAACAAGTTAGTACTGTCAATGAACAAGTTAGTACTGTTGGTACTAAGGAGTCCCCAACATCTCTCAAGATAAAGGGACAAAGAGAAGGTGGAAAGCTCCTATGATCAGTGAAGAGACTCCAAAGAAGTCAAAAGAGCAAATTCTACAAGAGGAAGCTAGTCTTGCTGAAGCAATTAGGTTGGATACTTTGCAAAAAGAAGAGGTGGCTAAACAAGTACATTTGGACTCTCTCCTAGCACAAAGAATTGCAGAAGAAGAATTGAATGAGCAACATAAGAAAGAAAAGCTCAAGTTTCATTTGAAGCTTAGCATTACCCACATGAAGATTGGTGGATTTCATTAGAGCAAAGATTGAATCTAATGCATAGTTGTCAAAAAGCAGGCGAGGAAGTGACTTCAAGGAGAAGATATTGCGAAGAAAATGGTTGATTCATGGTAATCAAGAAAGATGTATTTATGCTAAAGAAAGAGCTAGAGCAAAAGAAACAAGCCCATTGACCCAAGTGCACACTGAAGACTTATATGACTAACAAATTGAAGAATCAAGGGACATGGAAAGTAATCTCAGCTGAAGAAATTGAGTTTTGAAGAAGTCAAGGAAGAATTTGACAAGCTTGTGAAACAGGTTGAGTCCTTAGCACCAATAAGTTTTGAAGCACTAAAGCTATTTTGAAAAGATTTTGTGAAGGGCTTCAGACAAAGACACAAAAAGACTGAAAGAATGATGAAAAGCACAGATGACGAGCCAACCAAGAAGTCTGGGAAAGAGAGAGAAAACGATGGCAAGGAAAGGAATGCAAACAAGTGTTGATAAGAATGTACACCTAAAGATTCCAGATGAGGTTGGTGAGCAAGAAGAGTCTACCACAGTACTAGAACTCCAATAATCATGTTCCCTAGTAGCTATGAAAACACCTAGTGTAGCTACCTCTAAGATAATTAAGCAATAAAAAAGGAGTTTACCAAATAGTTAGGGAAGATGGAACAGATATAGTTTATATTAATTTTTGGTGCTATGATAAATCTATACAATAATGATCTTAACTGAGTAGTAATTAGTATTGATAATGAATAGAAATGGGATGAAGGCCATGAGGAATAAGTTAGAGAAGGATTTTGGGAAAGTGATTTGAGAAATATAGTTTGAAGACCTCTTATTACAGATCCTAATGGAGTGAATAAGGACAGCAATAAAGATATAATTGGAGATATTATGGATACCTAATGGTACATTGCTTGAACTTAAATCATGGAGTTTATATGATTGTCATGAAAGAAAATACCCTTTAACTGTTGAGGTTATGTCAAACTATGCGAAAATGAAGCTTTTGAATGGAAAGATGAATGAGAATTGCTAAAATTGTTGAAAAACGATGGAAAAGCAAGCAGTGATTAGGAATATGAAGTTTGTAAAAGTTAGAAGATCTATAATAAGATAAAAGGATAACATGGTGGAGGTGCTAAGCACTAACACAACAAATGGTTATCAGTTCAACCCATGTCTAACCAACATAAGACTGCTATTCCAAGAGCAAACGACTTCTTGGTTAAAGACTCTCAAATCCGACTATGGTTGACACACAGCAAATAAGTTGCATGGTTTTCAACATCACCATATCTGTCTAAGTGAAGACTTGGCTACCCACAAGTTATGCTTTGTTAAAGGCGTGATTGGAAAAACCATAACTAGTCCATAATATTATGGCTTTATGTGTAAAGACAAATTCAAATCCATATTAGATGATTTGACACTTTAACCAAAAAGCGAATGGTATATCAACTCACCAAGTTTCATGTACAAACAGTATGAACATGTTTATCAATCCCCCAAGATTATTACCTATTCAAGGTGTCCAAAGGATTGACTAGCCCAGAGCCAAACGTCTACAGTAAAGGCAGTATCAAAATCCATTTATTGCTGAAATTGTTATGAGCCAAAAACCATATGGTATGCAAACTACCAATGTTAAAAAGTACTGAGAGTTGAAATGGTTTTCAGTTAACCATGGACATGCACCTTTCTGGTGGCCAAATGACTGACTACTCCAGAGTTAATGGCTAACTGGTAAAGAGACATCAAATCCATTTAAAATGTTCTAGTGAATCACCTCTGCACAGGAGTTTAACACACCTGTAAAGTGTGATGATAAAAGACTGAAACTCTATCATTTTGATGTACAAAAATTGCAATGATGCTGATTGAGTAAATTGATTTTATTTTTTGCTGAAGAACCTTTGAATGAATATTTGCTGCAAAGATATCAAGATAAGACTTGAAGTGTTTTTGCAGAACAAGAACAACTTGAAGAAATTCTAATTTACAACATCCTCGAAGGGAAAGAAGCTTAAAGTATTTTAAAAAGAAGATCAAGAATGTTTTGAAGGAACTTGAAGTTCACAAGTTAAGAACAAGTTAGGGGAGGATTGCTGTTGGGAAAATAGATTGTAACACTTAATTATTGGTAGTATAACAGTTAAGTCTGTATTAATTGATAATGTTTCCATGTTAGTATAAGTTAATACAGGCAGTACTAAGTTAAGTCTGGCAGTAACTAAGTTAGTACTGTAGTCTACATATAGTTGATTAGGATTACCAATATCATCGTCTAACCAAGGCCTAGTCAGATCCTAAACCAAGGACCTAACACGAGTTTCAATTATCCACTATTCGATTTGGGAAACGACCCGGGTGATCAACTTACCGTTTAATATACTTATTATATAATAATTATATATTTATAGAGAGTGAAATTACTATCAAAGGAACTTGGAAATAATCATAATTAGCTCATATTAAAAGTTAATTAAATTTTATATATTTTACGTGTATAAAACTTTCTCAATCAGTTTTTGATGATAGCAAAATAGACTCCAAAATACCTTAAGAATTCCATTACCAGAATATTAATTACCTTTTGAAAACAGAACACGAACAAGAACTCATACAAACCAACCAACATAAGGACTCATCCATACCAACGGTCATAGAACCAAACCAAAAAGTATCGTCACCTTTAGACAAAAGGAAAACAATCAAAAACGCCGACGAGAACAAATAACACCAGTTCTATGATAACAACCCTACATACCAAACACGACGTTGGATATCTCAACGAACAATGAGCTAACGAACCAACTTAAGAATCGCGACGACAATACCAACAGGTATCCGATGTATCCGCAAACGATAGATGAAAGGGAACCTTACCATCTACGCAACCCAACCTAATATAATCGCCCGATCGGTTATGAGAGGAATTCTCTAACCACACAACTATCCCCAACAGGATCTCACATCACATTGATACTACAATCTATACAACTATCCAGACATACATCCTTACATAATACATACAAGCAACAATGATCAATGCAATCAAAGTCACAAGTCCACGTGTGTGTTGCCTTTATAATTATGTTCGCGACCATAATTATAATTGCATCTTTTGCACACGTGACTTACTTCCAAGACCACACATCTCAATGAAACCCACATACTAACCACATAGCACTTAATAATAATCCAAATATAACTCAAACATGATAATCCATCTAACGAACCATAAAATCCCAATCGACCAAACGAAACAGAAGTCACATCGTGACCCAAAATATAAAAGCAATCCTCGATTATAGCAACGCATCGAGGTAGAAAATGAAATAAACTTATGTTGGGCCTCGCTTAGGTTTGACTTTTCTCTCTCAAAAGTCACCCAACTCCGCGAGTCCAGTGAGGTAAACAATCTCCAACGATATCTCCCAGGGGTAGGGGAAGACATGACTAAAACAATAACAAAGGGGTATATACTATTAGATCCCCATAATGAAAAAGTATATATTTCATATTATATAGTAGTAATTCAAAATAGAAAGAATTTCAAAGCTTTTAGGTAGCGGAAACATACGGTATATACGTACACAAACACTTATGCCCTAAAATGCAACTATATGAGGGACCCTTAAGCTATAGTCTAGGCTCAACCACCTAGTTCTCTATAACCAAAGGCTCTGATACCAATCTGTCACACCCCGCCAAGGCGGAAATGCGAGGCGTAAACAAGAATGGATATCATCACAACACATGGTGTCTATATAGAGAATACTAAAATGAAAACTAAAGTAAAGCAAAGACACAAAGGTCATAACAATACCCAAAACCTAATGGTGTCTTTATTATTGAGAAAGAAGTCTCGTCAATAAATGACATGCAAAACATAATCCAAACAATTCATGCAAACGCATTAATTCAAACAGAAAGCATAAATAAACTCCAAGCATCCTACGGTCTCTTCTAGCCACTTCGCTCTATCTTAGCACCATTAAGCTCACCTGAAAATGATGCTTAAAACGTCAACATAAAGTTGAGCGGGACAATAATAGGATTTACGACATTACAATACTAACCAAAACATTCAATTAGCGCTGCAATTAACAAAACAATTCATGACACAAACAACAACCACGGACGGAACGAGCCCCGAACCACAATCATTACATACTACATTTGTGCTCTACATGGCCTCAATAATAGCATCACGCAAGTCCATATCACCGCAAACCCGTTTATGCATAAAAGGATCCACAATACCAAACATATCATATCGCAACACAACGGGACGGAACGTGCCCACGATCTAATACACATAACCACAACAAGCTTAAAAACATTTTAACATGACAACAGGCATCATTCTCACCCCAAAATAACATGAGAAAAAGGGGCTATGAAACTCACCTTTGCTTATCTTTCCAAAAGATTCCAACAAAAAGCTTCACAAATAACTAGCACAAATCTAAACAACAAAATAACTCGTGTTACACGATACTAAGCCAAAATCTTAACGCACATGTAACAATCATATGATAGATGTCTCTAGGGGTTTAATGTCCCATCATGGGTCACCCCGACACCAGCCCAACCTTAACCGCTTCTAAACACATTACATCAGCCACTCCTTTTTATCAAACAGCATAATTTTAGTGGTGACTTTACGCACCCTAAAACCCTTACTAATGACTCTCAAAAATCATACCAAAAATATCACATGTTACCTTAGTGTTTACTAACTACCATGAGATTCCCAAGTATTAATTATATGTGTAACCATCTCAAATAAAATCAAACTTCAAAAGAGTCCCAATTCGGACCTGCACGCACACTAAAAAGTATGACCCTAAAAACCATACTTAGACAACAAATCAGAGGCTAAAAATTTATGGAAGTTTAATAGACACATAGAACTTGACTTCTGTAAAAGGGCTAATCCTAATTCGAATTTTAAGTAGGGGTTTTACTCCCCGAAATCATACCCAAATCTGACTCGTTTTAACGTTTGACAACTGTTCTTGCAAACAAATTATGAATTACTTTTCCGAACTCAAATCGTTCAAGGCCGGAATTTTTGAAAGTACACTCCTGGACTACAATTTAGACATAAATTCTCAAAAAATCTCGGTTAACAATCATTATATATCAAACTGAACAACACGACCCAAAATTTCTGCTCAAAACCTAAATCAAGTTTAACACGAATTAAACCTAACCGATCATACCATACGATTACAATTAAACCCAAAATCATTTATGACATGAAATTAAACATAATTAATTTACTGAATTTTACAAAACCCAAATTCCATCATAATAATTAATTACCTGCCTCTCCGCTTGTCACGACCCTTTTAATTGGCCTCCAACAAAAAAAATTAATTTTATGATAGATTCAATGAATCTGGACGTATATTTATTAAAATGACAAGTTTACCCTATTAAATGCAATAAATGTGTGAATTACTTTCCTTACAAAAATGAATGAGATAGGTAAAATTGTAAATTTAATACTCCTCAAAATCGTTCGAGGCTGGACTTTTTGGAAAGTAGACTCTCTGGACTACAATTTAGACATAAGATTCATCAAAAATCTCGTTATCAATCATGAGATATCATCTGAACAACACGACCCAAAATTCTGCTCAAACCTAAATCAAGTTTTAACACGAATTAAACCTAACCGATCATACCCATACGATTACAATTAAACCCTAATCATTATGACATGATTAATATCATTAATTTACAGATTTATAAAAACCCTAATTCCATCATAATAATTATTACATGTTTTTAATGATTAATAACTAACAAAGATTAATTAAACATACCTTAAAGCTTGTTTCCTTCACAAAATCAAAACCCTAAATTTTTCTCTTCTTCTTTTTCTCTTGGATCGGTCGAACAGTATATGAGAGAGGGTTATGGGATTTTATTTTGTATTTATAGGCCTCTAGAATAATCCTAGATAATTCCTAATTAGAGTCCTAGTTTAATTAGGCTTGGATTTCCTTTCTTTTTTTCCTTTTCTTTTTGGGCCGGCCGATCCCCCACTATATATATTTTTTTTATTAAATTATTAATTAACTAATTACTTGCATTACCTTAAGTTTTTATAAAAACCTTAGCTTGTTTGCGCATACCTTTTCGCTTAAACGCAATTTACTAGACTTTTAAGAATAAATAACTTTTCACTTCTATTAACCCTAACTTTCCAAAAATAGAAATTTCGTTTCTTTCATATTCTAACTACATTTCCATCTTCCAAAACTCTAAAACCTAATAATATGAATACGTAAATACTTACACATAAATACATACACACAAAATACATAAACGCTCAAAATTCACAAGTCATTTACATGTCACTCAAAAGTGAATGAAATGCACCCATGCAAATTCCATCATAATCACACCCCAATAAGACTCTCACACTCACTAGGTTGATTCTCAAATCTTCATAAAACACACATAGAACACATAGAAACACACATACCCATAAACCATACTTATAGAACAGATATTTAGGTAAACAATATGGTTTGACCAACCAGCTCAAGCCACGGTTGTCACAATAACCCCACCTTGAGCAAATCTCATCCCGAGATTTAACTACTCGAGGCATTAGCACTATCGACAAACAACTGAGGACACTTAGACCTCATTTGATCCTTGCATTCCCAAGTAAGTTCAGGACCACGCTTTGAATCCCAACGAATTTTCACTAATGCTATCATACTACGCTTTTACTCATGACCTCTTGGTCCTCAATTCCTACAGGTTCCTTGACAAAACTAAGAGTCTTGTCAACCTTAATCTCGACTAACTTCCACAATCCGAATCCAATTGCTAATGACTTTGCTTACCCCTACAAGGGTGCAATTAGCAACACAACAACACCAAACGAAAGAAGCATCACACTACATGAACCTCGCTCGTCATCGAGAAAACTCATCAAAACCCTTAAGTTGTTGTAACAACGTGTTTTATATCTTAACCTCGCAACCTATCAAACAAGAACTGTCTTGAAATTAAGATATAAGATGTTACAAAGCTCAACGTATCTAAAGAATCCATGCAAATTCAGGTTTACTCAAACTTTCAGCACCTCCCAATCCAATTTCTGATACTCAGCTCATAAGACAGAAATTCTCAACCGAACTGTAGGCCCAATATATCCAAAGATCTTAAATGTTCCTACATAACTCTGTTCTAACTTGTCTTTCTTTCCAAACGTACTACATCTCTCCAAGGTAATACCTTCAACCACCCATAACCTACCAGCATTAATTCAAAAATTTCCCACTACTACCAAGCTAACACTTTTGACAATTTGGCTGCCTCCAGCCTTTCCTGTATTACCACTATCTTGTTGGTTGTTTCTTGTACCAAATTCGATCCATTTAACTCACTCTCTCCAGTTACGGCCCATAAAACGGTAACCTACATTCCTTTCCATACCATGCTTCAAATGAAGCACATCCATACACGAAATGATAATCCCCCACCTAGGAAAAAAAACTCATCTCATGAAAGAGATAGTATTTCAATTACCTCAAATACCTCTAAAATCTACCGTACTTGTCCTAGGCATAGCTAGGAATGGGGTGACTTAGTCAGTCCATTGACTACACCCAATCGCATCGTATCCAATACTCACACTTGGTAACTTGACAACAATATCCTTAGTTATCCTTTCCCACTTCTACTCGGGTAACTCAGGTTGTAGCAACAATCCTGAAGACCCTTGATACTCAACTTCCACTTCCGAATACGCTAAATACTTACTACCGCAACTAGCTATATCCTTCTTCATACTCAGCCATCGATTAGTTAACCTAAAACCACACAACATCGTATCCGCTCCAGGATGGATAGAATACTTTGTCGTATACGCCTCTTCAATAGCCAAGGTCCTTACATCTCTCCAAATGGAGGTCCGAACCTTGTCTAACCAATATGAACCACTCTCTATCTCTTTTCACACTCGTTGGTCCAAGCCACGCAACATCTTATGTTGACGCGTTCTTTGCTTTGGACATCTTATCTTATGCCACCAACATCCTTTTCTCAAACCTAGATCGGATCATCGTACATCTATCTCGAACTCATTCTTGGCTTCACTCCTTCTTCCTACTCCACGGTACAACATCTACATTTGCCTTTCCCAGATGGTACTTGGCCTCGAAATCAAACTCACTAAATAACATCCATCCATCATCTTTGCCTCATGTTCAATCCTTCCGATTGAAAGTGTGTTGGAGACATTCATGATCCGTATAGATTACTCTCCATGTCTCGTTCACTTAATGCCTCTAGCATTATAAGGCAAAACCTACCACGTTAGCCATGCAATCCTTCATAAGAACCTTCAGTTGTCGCGACGTACAAGCAATCACCTTCTCCCTTTTCCAAGCATGCTTCCAAATCCTTGCTTCGCGCGTCATAATATACTACGAAATCGTCTGCTCCTTCCGGCAATGCCAAGATCGGCTCATTACCCATTTGATTCCTTCCACATCTAGATAGCTTCCTCTTTGCTCCGCTTCCACGTTGTTGGAAAACTTCACGTACATCTTCTCTTCCTTCAGTGACTCCACGATCATCTTCACGTGCGACTCGTACTCCTCCTTAGACTTCGGGTCGGTTTAAAATATCGTCTGTATATATACGTTAACTAGCTTGTCTATATACGGCCATGCACACCCGGCTCATTAACTCCATGAAAACCGCTGGTGCATTGGTTAACCCAAAAGGCATAGCCGTAAACTTCAACGTGTCCATTACGCATCCTAAAAACAGTCTTAGCTACGTCATCCCCGTGCACCCTCCATTGGTGACATCACATACGAATTTTCTATCTCACTCTTCTCGAGATAATCTATGCATATTCCAAACTACCCACCTTTCTTCCTACCAAGCAAAACAGACGCTTCCCACAACAAGTTACCATTCGAACCAACCCACACCTTGCAACTCATGCAATCATTCCAGACCTCTTGTCTTTCTAAAGACGTCAAACGACACGAGCCTTCGCAAATCGGCGTCGCTCCTTGTACTAATTCCATACGAAATCCTATTCTACGACGAGGGGTAAAACCTACTAATTCCTTAGGAACACTTTAGAGGGCTCACATACTACAAAGATATCACATAATCTCAACTCATCTTCCTTGGTACTCCTACGAGACCTCGTATCCTCTTTAGTTCGTTTTCTCCCCGAACCTTAAGCACTCTCTAAATTACCAAGGCATTTTAACTACCTTCTCGTGGCATACCATCTCAGCCTTATGTCTCAACAACCAATTCTCTCATACGACTACATCAACACTCTCATAACTAAGAGGTACTAAATCAAAAGTAAAACGAGAACTCTCTAATTCCAACTTGGGATCGCGAATAATTCCATTCGCTTCGCTACCATCAATCGCACCACCCAGAAGATACGTCCTAACATCAACTCTAGCACCACGCCATGAGGAAATTTCAAACTTCACATGCACCAATTGGTATGGACCCAAAAATCACACGATTCCAAAAAGAAAAAAAATCAACCGATAAATGTCGACAAGAAGAACAACCTCTGACCTAACAAGCCCCCCCCCCCACACATCAACGATTTCTAGACACACCCCCAACGAATAATACCACGTACCACGACCCATTAATTAAAAGATTAAGAACCTTTGTACCAAAACTAATTTTTACCCAAGGAAACTTTCCCTCATAACCTTATACCAATCATTTTAAAATAATAGGAGATCCAAATAGTTAATAATGCAAATAATTTTAAGTGTAAAAATAAATTTAAATAAAATTTTCATAAACTTATTTTAATTATGGTTTTCATAAAAGAAATCAAAAGATGATTTTGAAAAAAAATGTGTTGCATTTTATTTATATAATTTATTTTTAAAAGAAGTTTTTAACACCTAAACAATATGGTATCAACTACAACAAACTTACATCAATGGAATTAAGCTCGCAAAAAAATCAGGATAACCAAACAGACTCCAAAAGTACCTAAAATTCCAGATACAGAATATTAATTTACTTGAAATGACACGACTAGAACTCTTACAA
Source organism: Tanacetum coccineum (assembly GCA_026074375.1). Lineage (NCBI taxonomy): Eukaryota > Viridiplantae > Streptophyta > Magnoliopsida > Asterales > Asteraceae > Tanacetum > Tanacetum coccineum. Next base: position 11,971 of record BQNB010000442.1, on the reverse strand, counting down.
ACCAAACAACCATAAGGACTCATCCATACCAACGGTCTTAGAACCAAACCAAAAAGTATCATCACCTTTAGACAAAGGAAAACAATCAAAACGCCGAACGAAGAACATAGAACACCAGTTCTATGATAACACCCTAGAATACCAACACGAGCGTTGGATATCTCAACGAACAACGAGCTAACGAACCAACTTAAGAATCACGACGACAATACCAACAGGTATCCGATGTATCCGCAAACGATAGATGAAAGGGAACCTTACCATCTACGCAACCCAACCTAATATAATCGCCCAATGTTAAGATAGGAATTCTCTACCTCACAACCATCATTAAATATCTTCACATCATATCTACACTACCATCTATACAACTATCCAGACTTACATTCTTACATAATACATACAAGCAACAATGATCAATGCAATTAAAGTCACAAGTCCACATGTGTATTGCCTTTATAATTATGTTCCCGACCATAATTATAATTGCACCTTTTTCACACGTGTACTTACTTCCAAGACCACACATCTCAATGATAACACACATCTACCACATAGCACTTAATAATAATCCAAATATAACTCAAACATGATAATCCATCTAACGAACCATAAAATCCCAATCGACCAAACGAAACAGAAGTCACATCGTGACCCAAAATATAAAAGCAATCCTCGATTATAGCAACGCATCGAGGTAGAAAATGAAATAAACTTATGTTGGGCCTCGCTTGGGTTTGACTTTTCTCTCTCAAAAGTCACCCAACTCCGCGGGTCCAGTGAGGTAAACAATCTCCCAACGATATCTCCTAGGGGTAGGGGAAGACATGACTAAAACAATAACAAAGGGGTATATACTATTAGATCCCCATAATGAAAAAGTATATATTTCATATTATATAGTAGTAATTCAAAATAGAAAGAATTTCAAAGCTTTTAGGTAGCAGGAACATACGGTATATACGTACACAAACACTTATGCCCTAAAACGCAACTATATGAGGGACCCTTAAGCTATAGTCTAGGCTCAACATCTAGTTCTTTAATAACGCAATGGCTCTGATACAATCAGTCATACCCCAACAAAGGCACAAACGCGAGCGTAAACAAAAAAGGATATCATCACAACACATGGTGACTCATATATAGAATACTAAAATAAAACTAAAGTAAAGCAAAGACACATAGTGTCAATAACAATACCCAAAATCCCCCCTCCTACCTAATGGTGTCATTATTAATGAAAAGAGGTCCTCGTCAATAAATGACATGCAAAAACATAATCCAAACAATTCATGCAAACGCATTAATTCAAACAGAAAGCATAAATAAACTCCAAGTATCCTATGGTCTCTTCTAGCCACTTCGCTCTATCTTAGAACCATTAAGCTCACCTGAAAATGATGCTTAAAACGTCAACATAAAGTTGAGCGAGAATCATAGGTTTACAACGTACAACAATATCCAAAATAAACTTTCAATTAGCTACTGCAATTACCAAAACAATTCATGACAAACATTAACAACAACGGGACGGAACGTGCCCACGATCCACAATCATATCAGCTACATATGTGCGCTACATGGCCTCATATTAGCTCACGCAGTCTTACCACCGTCACACCTTCGATTGCATATTGGTAAATCCACAATACCTAAACATATCATATCGCAACACAACGGGACGGAACGTGCCCACGATCCAATACACATAACTACAACAAGCTTAAAAACATTTTAACACGACAACAAGCATCATTCTCACCCCAAAATAACATGAGAAAATAGCTAATGAAAGTCTCACCTTTGCTTAGCTTTCCAAAAGATTCCAACAAAAAGCTTCACAAACAACTAGCACAAATCTAACAACAAAATAACTCGTGTTACACGCTACTAAGCCAAAAGCTTAACGCACATGTAACAATCATATGATGGATGTCTCTAGGGGTTTAATGTCCCATCATGGGTCACCCCGACACCATGCCCAACCTTAACCGCTTCATTAACACATTACATTAGACAACTCCTTTTTAATCAAAACTGCAGAATTTTAGTGTGACTTTACGCACCTAAAACCCTTACTTAATGACTCTCATAATTCATACCAAAAATCACACATGATCCCTTATGTGTTTTAAGTAACTACCATGAGATTCCCAAGTATTAATTATATGTGTAACCATCTCAAATAAAATCAAACTTCAAAACAGTCCCAATTCGGACCTGCACGCACACTAAAAAGTATGACCCTAAAAACCATACTTAGACAACAAATCAGAGGCTAAAAATTTATGGAAGTTTAATAGACACATAGAACTTGACTTCTGTAAAAGGGATAATCCTAATTCGAATTTTATGTAGGGGTTTTACTCCCCGAAATCAGACCCAAATCTGACCCGTATTTACTGTTTTGATAACTTTTCTTGCAAACAATATTTGAATGACTTCCCGAACTCAAAATCGTTCGAGGCCAGACTTTTTGGAAAGTAGACTCTCTGTACTACAATTTAGACATAAGATTCATCAAAAATCTCGTTATCAATCATGAGATATCATCTGAACAACACGACCCAAAATTCTGCTCAAACCTAAATCAAGTTTTAACACGAATTAAACCTAACCGATCATACCCATACGATTACAATTAAACCCTAATCATTATGACATGATTAATATCATTAATTTACAGATTTATAAAAACCCTAATTCCATCATAATAATTATTACATGTTTTTAAATTAATAACTAACAAAGATTAATTAAACATACCTTAAAGCTTTGTTTTCCTTACAAAATCAAACCCTAAAATTTTCTCTAGTATCGTCGACACAGTATATGAGCATAGGTATGGTATTTTATTTTGTTTTTTACTTTCTCTCTCTAAAATCTATTTTTCTTATTTTTGTGTTTGAGGTGATGAAATGATATCCTAACACTTTCTTTTTTTCCTTTTCTTTTTGGGTCGGCCGATCCCCTACTATATATATATATTTTTTATTTTTTTATGAAATTATTAATTAACTAATTACTTACATTACCTTAAGTTTTTATAAAAACCTTAGCTTGTTTGCGCATACCTTTTCGCTTAAACGCAATTTACTAGACTTTTAAGAATAAATAACTTTTCACTTCTATTAACCCTAACTTTCCAAAAATAGAAATTTCGTTTCTTTCATATTCTAACTACATTTCCATCTTCCAAAACTCTAAAACCTAATAATATGAATACGTAAATACTTACACATAAATACGTACACACAAAATACATAAACGCTCAAAATTCACAAGTCATTTACATGTCACTCAAAAGTGAATGAAATGCACCCATGCAAACTCCATCATAATCACACCTCAATGAGACTCTCACACTCACTAGGTTGATTCTCAAATCCTCATAAAACACACATAGAACACATAGAAACACACATACCCATAAACCATACTTATAGAACAGATATTTAGGTCAACACTACGGTTTGACCAACTTGCTCAAGCCACGGTTGTCACAAGTTTCGGGGTGAAGGTGGGAGGTGGGTACACCATTGGCCACCTTGACAATCATCATCTTCATAGAATTAGGGATAGTCGGTAAGTACATCATCAGCCGTTTAGGAGAGCACCCAAAGAGTGCTTATTATATATCATGTCCGACAAATCAAGCCTGTCTTCTTCCTTTTAGTGAACCCTAAAAGCATCGTTCTCGTCTAACCACCTCGCGTCGCCATAGCTTAGCTGCTGTTTCTGACGCGCCGGCGCATGAACAGTGTTACCGTTGTTTTTCGCCGACCAAAATCTCCAGTTTTGTAATTGGCGAGATTCCAATCATATACCCAGTGAAATTGATATGTGAAATCGATTTGTTAATTGAATTTGGTTCTCAACTCGATTCGGGTTTTAGTTTGTTTTGGGGATTTTGATTTTGGTTTATGTGAGATCGATTTGTCTTCAGATTCGGTTATGAACATTCTGGTTACAAATTTGGGAATGATGATCAGTTTAGGTTATGATTTACTAAAGTAATAAGACCCGGTAAGTTAGTTGACTACTACAATAACAGACCAAAGTTAATGGCCAATGGAAAAAGTATATAATGAATTAACTGCGTTTTGGTTTTCTATTAATTCGTAGTATGTAGTTTGATTTTGTTTAACCAAGTCAATGTTCGGTTAATTCTTTGCTTGTGGTTGGTTTGATGAGAAGTCTAATTTTGTGGTTTGTTTTTTATTTAATTGACTTCTTCGGGTATTATGTCGAGGAGAAATAAGAGGTATCATAATTACAATTTGGTTGCTAATTTAGCTTTTGGTTATTCACAATTTTGAGTTTCGTCCGAGTGAGACCATGTGATTTTGATTAGCTTTTGGGTACTTGTGACATGTTCCGGCATCTTTTGTTGTAGGTTGCCTGAGTTTTCCGATTTGTTGTAATTAACTCATGAAGATGATGATTGTCAAGGTGGCCAATGGTGGTGGGAGTGGTGGATGGTGGTGGGAGTGGAGGATGAGGATGAAGATGTGGAAAATAAATAAATAAAAAATCTGGAAAAAAGAAAAAATATTACATAAATGGTCCTTGTGGTTTATTTTGACGTAAAAGGACGATAATGCCCTTGCGGTTAATGAAAATTTGGATGGTGTTAGGGTTAAATGGTTGGTCAGCTCCTTTTTGACAACCACAGGAACGTATGGCGTAATTATCGAGGCAATAGGACGAAACCTGCAATTTGGACATAACGACAAGGACGAAACGTGTAATTAACTCTACTAGTAATTATGGTATGAATGTGGAGGGAAAATAATACTACGTAAGAAACTAAAGTGATTACTTTGTCATGAAGACTAAAAATGTATCAATGTTTTTTCCTGTTCTTTTGCTTTTTCCATATGATCCTTTTATGATAAAAATGTAGTATTTAAAACTTGAATCTATAGTGTCCAATGTGTTGTTAATCATATCCTATAGGGTGCCAAAAAAGTAAGTTTATCGTTAACGTAAATTACTTTTGTTTGGGTATATCTAATAATCTAATAATTTTATAATACATAGATATAACTACACATACTCGAGATAATAAGTTCATTTTGTTTGCAATTGAGCTGATGAAACACAAAGAAAGAGTTTAGGACTCTTTTTTCATCCGACACATTTGAAAAAGGAAAGTCTATATAGAAAATTCAAGTGATAAAAAATGTGTTTAGCATATATATTTGTCGATGAATCTCTTGCTAGAATGCGTCTCCCGACGGGCACTGGCGCTGGCTATTCCCAGGATGGTGTTAGTTTGGCTCCTACGCTTGTTTAGACGGACATGTAAACATGGTTTGCATCCGTATTATGATTCGCATGTGACCTAAGGTAAGTATTCAAACGGAGGATGTTATATGGGATCTTGGACCGTTGTTTTCATGACTGTATCCTGATCGAATGACCTGTTGTTATTCTGGGATTTAGAAATTATAATAAAGCATGTGATTAGTGAAACTCTAAATTAAACAGTAAAACTAGTTTTCATATTGATTTTCATCTTAACTGAAAATTTCACGTTTGTTTTAAGAGGTGGCCTAAACAAATAATAACAATTTCTCTAAATGTTTGTTACATCAAAAAAGATTTGGTGGTCCAAAGTTAATTTTCAACTTTTTGAAATAACAAACATGTTAGTATGCAACTTTTGAAATAACATGTTAATAATAGGTTTGTGTCTTCAATCTTGTTCTAACATATGAATTAACTAAAACATGATATTGAAATGTAAACCTGAACAATTACTGGAGTATTCATTCGCTTTAATCAAACAAGAGGTAAAAATATCACTCACAATCTTTGAGAACTTTTTGTTTAAATTCTATTTCAAAAAGTATAATAACGTTGTTAATTTGATACTTTTATTTTAATTCAAATCCAATCTACCTTTTTCAATACAAAAGAAAAAGCATAGATAAGATGATGCAGTAGATGATAATTTACAACCCAAAAGAAGGTTTCATTAGCAAGGGACAACATACTAAAGTTGCCAATTTCTGGATATGATGACACACAAACACATGCATGTACACTACTATCCCATCCTTTTCAAATTACTTTCCATGACATTCTTTTTAAAGTTAGAACACATAAAGGTTAAAAATGACTTATACCTTTCATAATCATCTGCAAATATTCTTCTTGTTAAATATCACTAACAATTATTAGGTCACTGAAGAAAGGATCCACAATTGATTCTTTTGCAGATTTGTAGCCATTTAGACGCTTCTTTAGAGAACGTAACTCCCTCTCGTCTCTAGAGGTTCGATCCTATCATATTTAAAAATATTACATTACAATCATGTTATATGGGATATAGGAGAGTTAACAAAATAATATGGTTGCTATCTAGGAAAGTAGGAAGCATGGCCCGAATGAAATTATGAGTAAACCTGGGTTTTAAAAAGCGTGAGGTGCCCCGTTGCGCGAATGGTCAAAAAGCCAGGGCGCGAAGCATGGCTTGAAATTTTGAAATTATATGCGATTAATGGGTAATATGAAGTTCGCTGTCTTATGGATATGAGAATTTGAAAAAAAATTGGCGATTTATTCTTTGACAAAAAAGAAAGAAATGACAATCCATTATTTGTAAAATAATGGTCAAAACATAAAAATCTAAAACAAACTTAAAGTTCTTATAACTACAGAAAAGAGAAAAACAGGTGACAAGTCAAAATTTTAATACGTTAGACTAATATGGGCCCATTAATGCTTGCATCTTGTGTTATCTGAATTAGCTTTACATCTGTATCTACGCACATTAAAGACTTACATAAACTTTTTTCAGCAGCAAAATGTCAACTAGGTATTGCAACCACAGCACGTTCGTCTTTGGGAAACTGTATAATCAGATAGAAGAATATGCACTTAGGCGTTTATACTTTTTGTTGAACATCATATCTAAACAGAACTAGTTACTTCCAGATACCATACCTTCCCTCCCAGCAATCTTCAGTAACTTCTTTCATTTTCCTATATGTTTCCGACTGCACACAACATGAAATAATACAGACTTAATGACACTTGCCACTTTGCCAGTAAAGAACTTAGAGATGACAGGATTGGTACTTTGGTAGGTCGGGTGTCATTTCAAAATGAGCCATTTTATAGTCGGGTCAGACTATCCGGTTCGGTTGGGTTGACAGCAAACACCTTTTTGTGCATTTACAGTTGATAAAAATTATGCTTTAACTATTACCAAAGACAAGACAACTACATAAAAATATTAAGGGGGTGTTTGGGATTGCTTATTCAACACAGATTATGCGTTTTGATAACGGATAATCAGATAATCAGCGGTTAGAAAACGTGATTCTGAAACTTAGTGTTTGGATTTGATTATGCTGTTTGACATCGTAATAATCAGATAATCAGTTTTGAAAGTGTTTGGCAAATCAGATTAATGAATAACTTGTAAAATTACCAAAAAGGACAACAATACATATTACGAAATCAATCAAATTAACATGTTATAACTAAACGTTTTAGAGATAAAGGCTTCATTTTTTATACATACAGATTATAAATTTGTTTACAAAGAAGTAAAAATATTCTTTTATCACGTAAGGCCTTTTAAGAAAATTTAACCACAATACTACATGGACACTATTGGGCTTATAATAGGGATGAGCACGGTACCATTTTGGTACCGTACCGGCACCGTTTACGAAGTACCGTATTTTTTCCCGACCAAAATATGTAGTCCCGATCCCGGAACCAAGGGGCATATCGGTACCGGTACCGGTTCCGGTACCGGGTAAACCGGTACTAACCCGAAACGAGCACCGTTTATTATGAAAGATAATATCAAGTTTGACTATTTTAGTCCGTGAATTCGCTTTAGAGTTCAATCTTTTTTGATGAAGAAAAATGTACTACACAACCACATACACAAAACAATACAGTACTATACAAAGAAAATGATACCACAGAACACCAAATGAGGGAGACGCAAACGCAACAGGTCCTAACATTTGAAACTCTAAAAATGACTTAAATGATAAAAAAATTAAAGTTACTTACTTTTGGGGAGTAACAACTTGAATGTTCAGATATTTTATATATTTAGACCAAGTTACTGAGGGATGAAAGTGCTCGGACAGGTCCTCATTTCATACATATTTCATATTTGATATCAAAAAATCCAAAAGCTTTGTTAACTAGGTTGTTTTGTGTCTTGGAGTCTTGGAATGATGATTCACGAATGCTAAAGATGATTTACATGATAAAAAATTAACGTTACTTTTGGGATTGTGATTGGGAAGACTAAAACGATTGGGATAAACACACCAATAAGCAACATAAATTAACGTTACTTGTGATCTTTTTATCCTCTTCGTCGACTATCTCGTTGAGAATAAACACACCAATAAGCAAACATAAATTGTTAAATTGATTTTATTAACTTTGTAATTTCCATCAGATTTTTATTATCTTTGTATTCCAGTACCAAACTCGGGAATTCCCGTCTTGGTACCGTACCGTTTTTATTGGTACAGATTTTTTTTTGAGCGCGTTTCAAAGTACCGGTACCGTACCGAGTAAATAGAACCGGTACCGGTACGGGTCGGTACCGGTACGGTTCCGGCACCGTACCGTTTTTTCGGTACCCATGCTCATCCCTAGCTTATATTTAGTATAAAGTATATACTATGAAGTTAAAATTAGGTTTACATATGGAACATATCATCATCTTCGCCGCTTCCTATATCTTTCAAGAACACAACAGCTAAAATATACAGATAGATGAAGAAGCAATGTTAAAAGTTGAAATATATTTAACAAAGAAGGAGATGTACGAGGGCATTTCGGTGAATCAACATGCAAAGGAAAATCACGTTTTGGAAAAGCATGTATTATGGAGCTGCTTCTCCAAAACCTCGTTTTGATGCTCCGAAAACGCAAAAAGTCACGTTCTTGATTTTCTTTCCCAAACACTAGCCATTAGATTATTACGTTTTAAAAATGAAATAATCAGATAATCAGGTAGCAATCGCAATCCCAAACACTCCTTAATTACTGAATAATATGATATAAGATGCCGTATGCATCAACTATAGCCTTTGGGACTCTTCCAACCCGAACCCTTTTGGATATTTTCTTTATTGACTTGCACAACGTAAAACAAAAACATTACCAAATTAACCCATTCATAAGTATATGGGGTCGAAATTGCTACTGTTCTTCCTTTTCTTCTTATCGTAAATTATGTTTCGAGTTTACCTGTTTATCTCCTTTGGGGCCTTCAAATAGTCCTGGGTCCAAGGAGAGATCAAGAAAAAGAATATCTTCGCCTGCCAAAACGAAATAGATGTTCTATGTATCAGAGAGAGCACGTCACTTGAACCTCAAGCATTATATGACAAACGTGTACCGGTATTGATCCTTGAGAGTGTAAAATCGATGATTGATGCCACTAGTCCATATGTCTTGACCTGCATTTTCTTCCCATCAAGAACGAAATGCAAAGTTTCAGAGCTTTTACGGCTCAACAGGATGTTCCCCCTGCATGTGTGAACAATTGACAAAACACTCAATACATCAGGATCATCATCCGACCACAACTACAACTGAAAACATATAATGAAGGTTACTAAACCAGTGCAAATCCCTGTGCTCGAACTCAAAAGCAGCTTCTGCCACTGCCAAAGCAACAGTAACCTGAATACATGACGAATTACCCTTTAGAACAAAATTAGGATCTTAAGATTGTCCATATAGATAGAGGTAAAGGGAATAAGATGAGTGGGTTGGGTGATTTCGGTTACTGGTCAAACAGGTTCATGTTGGAATGGGTCATTTTTACTACACGTCAAAACTGCCTTGGTAGGGTTGAATAACCCACAAACACCTTTTTGTTCACAATGTGTTGATTATGATTGCAATAAATATATTAATCTAAAATTTTGTATAATCAGTTTAAGAGCACCTATAGCTATGTCCATTTTTTTTGTCTAACCCTTTTGAAGTAAAACACAACCCAAATGGAACCATCCATACGTAAATGGGTCAAAAGTAGGGTAGGGGTTAAAAGGGTAATTTGCAGGAAACATACTTGAACTAGCAAACTTCGTGCATCGTTGAAGCTGAGAAGCACAAAGCTCTCAAGATCTTGCCCACCGTGTTCTTGAACAAACACAACAAAACGCTGAGAAAGCAGTGTAGGATTGTTAGATATGAAAGCAGCCTGATCAAGAAAAACTTTTCAAAATAGTAAATGAATCATTACAATCTGCAACCTGCTTCTCAGCAAACTCCGTAGGATGATCATTCTCAGAAATATGCTTCTTATCCCATTGTTCCCATGCTCTTATCATGGAATCATCATAAGTGCCATCACATACCCTTAAACTGCACAAAAGGGGCATAGGGAATAGGGAATCAAATGTAAGGCGTTATGAGCTCTGAATTTAAGCCATATTCATTGCAATTGCATAGATCACATAATGGACAAAACAGTCCGACAGAAGATTACTCCTAAACACTAAAGTCACAAAACGTAATAAACACTAAATGGCGTTAAAATGATATATTAGAGGTAGCTGGTCAAATATAGTAGCTTTTGTTTGGGAATGATGAGGTTGACCCACAACATATTTTGCGTAGAACCTTTTACTTTTTCATATTTGACTAGAGTATGATTATAAGAATTATAAAAATTCAAATGAACTATAATTTTGTTAACAAAATGATTTCGCCCATTTTACTTTGACTACTTTGTTGGATATTATCCAGATAACAATTAACGATAAAACATAACCCAAATAAGTGATAATAGACCATAAGTACCACTGATACAAAAAAGTTTAAGTCATAACTAAGACGATAAATTCAGTGGTTATTGATCAGGCAATTTAATTATGCAACTTTTAACTTTCAAGATTGCAAATATCTTCCTGGTCATCAGAGCAAAATCACGTAGGTTTGGTGTATGCAGCTAAAAGCACATTACACTGTCTACAGGTGAGAGAGAAAGTGCAGCGTGTTGGGATATCTACTCTAAATCTGAAAATCCCATAACTAATACAAGATAAATGTTTCATATGCAGTTGAAACTAACCTTAAATTGGTTTCCAGATTAGTTGTTTTCTTTATTTGTTGTAGATTTTGAAGAGTGTTTTGATCAAAGCATGTATAGGGTTATGGGTCCCATACCGTCTTCCACGGTGTATGGGGGAGGTTGAGACGTAGACAGCCATACCCCTACCAAAGGTAGAAAAGGACCCTCCGGCCTTGCAAGGAGTGAGGATCGAACCCTTGACCTTTGTCTCCAGAGGCAAGGGTGATAACCATCTGATCCAACCTTGCTATTTTGATCAAAGCATGTAGATTACTAAAATTAGGTGTAACATTCTTACTTCAAGAATGGTGTCTCCTACAGTATGACTGAACAATATAGGGAGCTTGAATTCCCCATCCCATACCGAAGGCAGAAGTTGGCTTATGGTCTGATGCTTTGTTATATCTAAACAAACCAGCAACAAGGTCTGATGGTTTTCACTTATTTTTTTTAAAGCCTCACGGTTTTCACTTAACAGGCCAAATACCTGTGTGCATAGGTTGGATCATTTACAATATCAAACTACTCAACATTTATGTGAACCAAATACACTAGAATTTATCTGAAGTTCTGAACAAGAGTGACAATCGCCAAAAAGAATGAACATGTGACCATTCCTACATAAAAAGAGTACAGGAATACTTGCCTTAACGTCTGTATGAATGTAGGACAAACATTATGAGTGTGATTGTCATTTCCCCTTAACTGATTTAGAGTCAGCGAAAGCATAACTTCCTCGAGTAATTCTTCAGCTTTCTATTGCATAATAAAAAACACAAAGAATCAGTAAAACCAACGCCCACCGCCAAATGCAAGTCGTTACCATTTTATCAAAAACACTTGCATTCTCAAACAATATTTCAATTTGAGAGTAAAAGTAGCAAGAAG
>BQNB010000441.1:160313-173795 GCA_026074375.1 Tanacetum coccineum | reverse complement strand
AAGCAAGCTGAAGGAGGGTTCGGGCCAAGACTATCAAAATAGGACTAAGTCAAGTCTGTCCGCTACTCCATTGTAATATCCAAGTCGAATTGTCATTCAATGAGTTTTAACTTGCTATTCGGGTATTTGTGTCTCATATCCTCAAAGGATGAGATAATGGTTGTGGGTCTATGGTCACAATCTTAGACAACTGTAACACGTATAATCAAAATGTTTACGAACCATTGGTTTACATTACAATTACAAGATAACTGTGTATGTCCAAAACTTTAGGACCACCGGATGCTGGAAAAAATGTGTTGTAGTCTAGATGAGTTTACTTGGAAAGTCTACACTAGTGGAGAACATAATTTATGAAAGGTATGTGTTTCACTTGTTTTCTTATCTCATCAAGTTGTGCAGCAAAATGGCTAACTTGTTTTTCTGCAGAAACTTAACATGGGAGGTGGTGACGGGTTTGATGCAAAAAGGTAACCATATATTCATCTAATGATTTTGTCAACTGTGATATCATTTTGTTGTTGTATTAACGTCTGTGTGAACATTTGCAGACGATGCAGAAGAGGTGAAGGAAGAGGAAGCAATTGGTAAGCAGGAAGTTGCACCACCCGTTAGTAACCAAGTCGAGGCAACAACTTGATCTAAAGATTTGGTAGTTATGGTATTTTTAATCAACTATAGATTCAAAAGCTGATGTGCAGTGGTGATCTGGTAGTGTCGTTGACATAACGAAACTATGTCTTTTGGACCAAAAGTGTAACGAAACTATGTCTTTTGGACCAAAAGTGGAACGAAACTATGTGTTTTTGACCAAAACCAAACCTTTTTTTGTTTTTGGACCAAAAGTGAGAAAATGCACCAAACCACAAGGACCAAAAATGTACTTAACTCAAATGTTTATGATGATGAAAGCAATGTGTTGTAGACAACTAATATGAGTTTACTTGGAAAGTCTACACTAATATGAGTTTACTTGGAAAGTCTACACTAGTGGACGACATAATTTATGAAAGGTTTGTGTTCCACTTGTTTTCTTATCTCATCAAGTTGTGCAGCAAAAGGGCCAACTATATTCTCTTTGGGACGATGAGAATGAAAGAAAGAAAGTGGTGGGAAATCAATGAAGACATTGAGGCTAGATGTTCTTCAACTTTAACACTCACCTTTCAACCGTAATAGCAACTCACCTTAAATCGAATACTTGTAATAAAATAAAAATAAAAAGAATGAGAAATATATTTAGTCACACATTTCAAATAAAGAAAGAGAATTTCACGGGAGATACATCTTTTTTTTTAAATTCATATGAAATGTGTGGTTATGATAATTTCTCTTCCTTCTCATTTAATTTTTATTTTTCATTTAATCTTTACCCGTATTCACTAGGCTTAGTGTGAATTAAGATATATGTATGCATGATGCTTGAATTCATTGTGAAAGAATATTAAAATGAACTCATTGAGACCTGTCCCAACCCAATACATAACCCAACACATTGATCGGTGGACTAATTGACCAAATCATGTTTTTGTTTTGTTTTTGTTTTTGTTGAATAAAGTTGAAATTAATAAATAGACTTGTATAACACCACAAGTCCACAACCCAAGTGATACGTCTAGATAAACTATTGACCATGACAATAAAAGATATTCTCAATTACATTGTTGGTAATGCATCTGCAAGAACATATTTGTAATTCTAGTTAGTATTTAAAGTTAATTACATAAATGGCCCCTATTGTTTGTTGGGTATCACGGAAACAGTCCCGCAAACCCTTTTTTTACAGATGTTCTCCTCGTGGTTTAGACCTGTTATGGGTTTGGTGTAACACCCCCAAATTGGGTCGCAGCGGAATATGAGTATCCGGGAGCGTTACATTATAGATCAATAGCACAGATATGAGAACGACCTCTAAAAGAGTCGTTTAAAATACGATACATTGGATTTATTGAAATTGTTTGATACAAAACACAATTGCTTAAATTGTTCACATTTAGATAACAAAGATTCTAGATCATAACAATCATCCCGAAATGTAATGACTCCAAATCTTTATGCATGACACCCAAAAGACTATCCAAATGTATCTTGTGCACATCGTGCCTCATTGACCTGAGAAAAACATGCTTAAAACGTCAACATAAAATTGGTAAATTCATAAGTTTACGTAAATGTAATGTAGGATCGTAAGATTTTCAAGTGTATGATAATGCAACATATGCAAACATCACAAATGTAATTACGTTTCCCTAAGCTCATGACACCGAAGCTCGACATGTATGAATTGCAATATAAATTGCCTACATTGCCCGTGATGATGTTCTAACCCGCAACATCCGAATCCGACATGGTATACATCCGTTGGTTCACTCCGTGACACCAGTGAGAGCTACTCACCCGGATGGGGATGTCAACCCCAAATAGATCTATTTATAACATTCGCGCTTACACAACGTAATTGACAGTTCATGATAATTGGCTCAAAGGGTTATCGCTACTTAGGCAAACACGTAATCATGATAAAATGTACACTTACGTCCAGTTTGTAAAGCAAAGCTTGTTTCTTACCCTAAAAGTTGTAAATCGTTGATATAATAAATCATGGGGCTATGAACTCACCTTAGCCGGTAGTTCTCTTTGAATTGCAAAATGCACCAAAGTATGACAAATAAGTGGCACCGTCAAATACCTAAGTAAGTATGGCAAGTCTTAGTCTACAAGCTTAGGCTAACGACTCAATGTATAAATTATAATGAGATTGTAATTTACATAACGACATTTTATCGTTGCTTGTGTGGCGGCTTTTAATGTTTTAAGGAAAAGTTTCTAGTTGTTGACTCTCAGAAGGACGTACGTTTATATATAATCTATTATATATAAGTATAATGTTTATTAATAATAATTTACTTTAATCGTGTTAATAAAACTCATCGGTTTATTTTGTAAGGACATTCCAAGTATTTCATGTGTCATGTGTTTAATAAAAATTCTTTATTTCACCATTTACCCTTAACTTCTCAAAGTTACCACTTATTGCCTTTGTTTTGTCTAACTTTTACACTTATGGGCCTTATATTACAATTATAATTATAAAGTTAAAAACATTTATAATTATCACTTTTAGTAAAAACGTCATATCTTTCTCGTTACAAATCGGTTTTGCATATTCTTTATACCCGTGGTTTCGTATTTGAATGATATATTAAAATATCATATTTGTACATTTTTAAGTTACTGATGAACAGTAACATTTAATCAATTTAATAAATTATATAAAACTACTTTTATATAATTAATTGTTGTAATGCTAAAAATGTCGTAATTTACTCGTTTTACCTCCGTTTAATACGTTCTTTATATGTATGGTTTCGTATATGAAAATATAATCAATTATTATATTTATTTTTACTGTTGTGAACAGTAACAGTGAGTATAAGTTTATAAAAATACTTTTTATAAATATTAATTGTTGAAATCGTATAAAAATCATATCTCATTCGTTTTAATTCGGTTTTTAGTGTTTCTTTCGCCCAAGTCTTCGTAATTAATAGCTTTATCCAAAAAAATTAATTTCCATCAGCTCGCTGTCGTGAACAGTAGCAGGTTTTTATAAAACTACTTTTATAAAGTTACTTTTGTTTACTTTATTA
The DNA here is from genome assembly GCA_026074375.1 of Tanacetum coccineum. Classification (NCBI taxonomy): domain Eukaryota; kingdom Viridiplantae; phylum Streptophyta; class Magnoliopsida; order Asterales; family Asteraceae; genus Tanacetum; species Tanacetum coccineum. The sequence continues at coordinate 170,145 of BQNB010000441.1, read as the reverse complement.
CATAAACTTGAAAAAGTCATAACTAATTCATTACCTATTGGTTTTTCAAGTTTCTTACCTTTTCACAATCCTTATAAAATCTATTTTTACAGAAAAATATCAAACATTTTACCCAGATTCGAATTTGATTATTTTTATAACTTTCTTTTATAAAAATACTTTCATAAATGTAAATCTTGTAGAAATCATAACTCCTTCGTTATTTATCCGTTTCGCGAGTTCTTTATTGATTTAGAAAGCTAATAATATGTATTATTTTATAAAATTATAAAATAATTTCTCCCAGGTACTGTTTGCTATAGTAAATTTGAAATGTATTTGTAACTTTTAAATAAACTTGTTTTAGGTATTAATAACTTATATAAATTATCATAAGTCTTCTAATTTCTACAATACACATCTTATGTATATATTAAGTCCTCTATATCATAATATGTCCATATTGTTCAAAGAATAAGTCCAACATATTTATTTAATTCCATAAACTTTATAATTAAATAAATAATCAAAACTTAACAAATAATTATATAAAATTTCCAACACTTGTAAATCCTTATTTTAAGCATATGGACATATTTAAAACATCATTTTAATCACAAGAAAAATGAATTCGTGTATGATATACATGTTTTTACTTTGTAAACTTTAATATAAAAACCTAGGTGATGATTAACAATATAAGAATTATATAAATCATAAAATGAAAAGATTAGGGTTCTTAGAAGACCTTAATGAAGATGTGATGAATGATGGACAAGATCAAACGCAACCAAGAAACCCTAACTAGAAAATTAGGTTTAGAAAACCCTAATTTTCTTAGAAACCCTAATTGAAAACCTTTCTTGTAAAAACCCTTGTTTAACCCAATCTAAGCTTCCAAGACACCTTATATATGATTAGTAATTACCCTTGTATGCTTGAAACCCTTGAGAAATGAAAACTATAAAAGTTTTGATGGTGAGAAATGTATGCCGTGGGTTTGTGTGTGTTAAGAGTGTTTATGTGTTTTTGAGTTCTTGAAATGTTAAGTGTGAATGAATGTTGCTTTATGGCTTCTATTTATAGGTAAACATGAGTGTAAATACCACTTAACAAGCTTAGAACATGGTTTTGGTGTTGAGTGTTCATGTGGCCGGTTAGGGGAGGGCTTAGGGTAAGGTTTTCATGGTTTTTATATTAGTTTAGGGTTGCTTTGTGTAAGAACAAGTATGGGGCAAAGTATGGCATGTTCTTATTTGTGTAAGAATGATAAGATGTGAGCTTGAGCATGCTTCTTTACTCCATGATTTCATCCGATCTATAAGGTGTAGGGGACAAGATTTGATTGTTAACTTTAGGGTTTAGATCCATTGGATAACAAGTATGATAGTTTATTAGTGTTAGTGGATGTTTTAGGGATTTAATTTCAAGTGTATGTGTTACATATGTGTGTAATTTCAGTTAGGGGCTGAAATAGACAAGGGTTGATGAGATTTTTGAGTGTCATGGTTATTAGTGGGTATTTGTTGAAGTGTAGGTGGGTTTATGGTTTGCCATGCATGCAAAAGTCTAGTTTTATTGCGTTACGTAAATGTTTTACATAACCAACTAAAATAAAAAGCGTAAAGTTATAAATTATCATCCTAATAACTTTATAACACTTACTTGACGTAAACATTTAATTGTTTGATGTCCGTTTACGTTAAATGATCATTTTTAGCTTACGCGATTTAGCTAAACGGTAGAAATTAAAAGCGAACGCGTAAAAGCCTAAAAATAAATAATAGAATAAATGAAGTCGTAAATGACCTGAAAATGCGAAATGTTACATTTGGTCCATTGACCGAATATTCTGTTACCTAGACCATGAAATGGATGTTTAGATAGATACAATGATAAAACTACCCTCCTATTATTATTATTATTATTTTTATAATGATAAATCACTTTATTAAGAAACTCAAGAGATTACAATAAATTAGAGGGGAGCCGAGATACTATCTGGGCTCCCACTCCTTTAGCAATAGCGAAACCAATCCTATTAAATATATGATCAGCACCACGTGCCCCAATGTCCTGAGCCACGGAGAACTTCTGGATCCGCTTCAGCAATGTAACCGCGTCTGCCTCTATTTCCTCCAAAGCAGAGAAAGAAAAACGAAGAAACCCATATCTAATAGCCCCACACTTAGCCATATACTTATCGCGTTTACGCTATGCAACATCAATCACGGCCCGACTGGGTACGAAATCAACCATCCCGGTTTGTGTCAAAGGTGAAGATCCAGTCAGATCCGCATACACATCAAGTCCTTCACCCCACGAGTAAAGTAACATATCTGCTGGATGTAATGGTTTGTCACGCCCCCTATCCAACCCGATATCAACTTCCTTACCAGCTGAAATTCAGGAACGATAACATATGTCGACAAGGGTATCACGCACAACGTTATGACGATGTTTAATACCAATAATCCCAGCACATGATACAACATGGTCTCCATAAATATCCCCAGCAAAAACCTTTGAACAAGCTGAACAAGGCTTCGAAACAGAAAATAAGGGGATACCTAACCGATAACACAAAACACAACGATAAGTCTTACCGTTTAATAGTTTGTCCCAACCCAGAAATAGGGACCGTCCTAAGCCAGTCAGAGGTATGATCCTCCCTTTGAGAAGTCCACAAGGGCATCTGTCGAGGAGATAAAGAAAATGTGGACTCTGCATTTTTAGTAATCCGTGTAAAATATATGTTTGCCATTTTCTTCATGAGTTTAGGGGCAGTGATCTCACTTGGATTATTCAAAAGGTCAGTCTCCATAGATGTATTAAACCCAGAAAAGGCATCATCAAAATTAGGCCCGGTAGAAACAATACCAGTATGCCGAAGAAGCTTAGTCTGCAAGCCATTAGACTGTAATTGAGAGGCAAGGAAGGCATAATTCAAAAAATCACAGGCATAATAGACATCAAGCCTCCATTGCCAGTCGCCAAATCCTAGTCCAGAAGCAGTAACAATACGCTCTAGAGAAGAACGAAGTGCCACATCAAAAGAACATTGAGCAGACTCAAAGACACAGGGAGGGCATGTGCGCATAGTAAAGTATAGCTTGGAAATCCCCACACAAGAACAAAAAAGCAACAACTCACATTGAGGATCATTAATCTTAGCAATAGCATCCATAAACCCAATGGTTTTGGTCACTCTCTTCATCACAAGCTCATTACAAAATTCAAAATCCACACTAGCGGGCCCGCTAAGTAATTTAACACCATGCAAAGGCCGAGCAATATTAGGTGAAAAAAATACCTGCACGCCTGCTTCGAGGGTCTTCCTTTGGCCAAATAAATTCAGTTTTATCAACGTTGAGATGCATGCCACACCCCGGCCCATCCTCCATAATTAACTCTAAAACCTTCCCAACAACCATAGTATCTCCAACAATAGTACCATCATCCAAATACCAAGCATGCAAAAAAAAGGCTAAAGGAATCTCTAATCTTACATATTATTATTATTATTATTATTATTATTATTATTATTATTATTATTATTATTATTATTATTGTTGTTGTTGTTGTTGTTGTTGTTGGAATAAAGACCAACAACCTTGGAATCTAGAATGCGGAAACGACCGTGTGATGTACTTGACACATACTCACAAACGTGATCACGACTAGAAAGGTAAAACCACACACGAGATGCTCTCAACTATCGTTTATTAAGAACAAGGAAAAGAATGAACGGTACAATTACCCCTCCCCCTCACCTCTTTGTTGTAGAGATGAGGGGAAAGAAAACCAACTCTAAAAGAGTTAAAACCTAGCTGCTACAAAGGAGAGAATGAATACAACGAATCTTGAATACCTTAGACTAAACCATCGTAAGAGATGGTATATATAGAGTCTAAACCGACATACATCTCCTACTTGGGCTAAACATGGACTAAACTTTCCCTTTACTCCCTATACTATCTCTAATATGCATACTAACATATAACAATTTCCACTTTAGTATCATATTAGTCTTCTACGATACACAACAACTTCAACCATTGCTGGAACCTCAGAACAGTGGTCACCTTTGATAAGGCACTTGTAGCAATACCCGCTACTATCTTTAGCTTGAATCCTGACTTTATTGCGAGTTCTTTTAGCCAAATAGCCTCCTTTGCAGCCTCCGTAAGTGTCATGTATGATGCTTCAGTTGTTGACAAAGCCATCATGTGCAACATCATAGCTTCTCAGCTTCCTGCGCATCCTTGTATCATCAACCCATACCTTGTGATCGATCTACCCATGACAGTGTTCGATCTTCCCATGGCGTAGTCAAAATCCACAAAAACCTGTATGTTTGTCTGTAATCCATGATCAAACTTATCCAACATACCCACATCTTCAGATGTTATGTCAAGTCTCGTGCAGGCCATCTGATACTCCTGGCTTCCAACTGCATATATACATGACCACTTACCATTCCTTTACACATCACAGTCCCCTGATAGACTACCCTCCAACGACAGTATGGGGTGTCCCTCCAACAAAGTTTGTACCAACTTCCCGTTGTAAACCTAGATTGTGACACCCTTAGAGTATTACCACTCTGATCCCTGACGATCTCCATATCAAGTACATTTCCCTTTGCTATATCTAGCAAACCCTTGGTAGCCCAGATCTCAGCCTTGCATCCGCAAGAAAAAAACCATATCATCTATATAGAGAAATAGATGTATGAACATACTTGGTGTATACTCCCAATAATAGCCATCGCTGTCGTCACTGCATTTCCTGCAACTGTTGCTGAGCACATACACATCTGACCGAGCATCCATATCATCTTTCAATCCAGCCTTCCACTTAGAAATCACCTCACAAGCAACTGTATTATTGAAAGTCAATGACTCATGTGCATAAATCTTCTTCGCTTAGCAACCTACAAAACAGCCCTCATATTGTCTTCTCTATAGCTAAATAGTTTATGTGTTGAGTGTTGCTCCCTATCACGTACTAAATGATAGTATATCAAATCTTCAGTTTGTACTTCCTGTGAACTAGATACATTATCGACATTACCATGAGGTTTCACCTTAAATGTATGATCCTCCTACGGTTCCACCTCGAACTCAACTCCTTGCAACACATGCCACTGACCCGTACCAACACCAATACCAATGAAAGTTAATTTTGTATTCCTCCTTTCATAAAAACCCATGATTCCCTTGTAAAGCACTACCTTAGAAGTAACGGCATCTAACCACCAAAGCTCTATTACCACACTATCCTTTTCGTGGGTATCCAGGAAATAACCCCTTGAACTTAACTCGGTTCAAGCATTATTTCTTGCTCAATACTAGCACGACAACCAAAAAACCTCTAAAATAGCTCCTAACATATCCAATAGACTTTTTAAATCCAATCGCTAATTGATGTGACCTAACTTCCACTAGATATGTAGACATGGGGGGAGGTTTGTTGTAATCCACCATGCCCAAAAAACCTTAGACAGACCAGACTGAATCAGAAAACAACGTACGTTAGCAAAGAGTGTCACATTTGTCTCATTAACCAACTTATTCTGCTGTTGTATCCCTGAAACACCAAAATGTTTGGTGACCTCACTCTTCATACATTGTTGTGTAGACCTCTGATTACAAGAATCAAGAACATTACTCGTCTTGATCTTCCACCCAGTCTGATATTCCTTTTCCTGCTTCTTTACCAAGCAGTCTGTGTTTGTCTTCTCTTCAAGTTGCTTATCCTCCAACTGTCTTTCAGCTACTGCAGTATCATCGTTACTAACCTGAAAACCTTAGCTTCATGATCCCATTGAGCTCCCTGCAGTTCCACCTCAAACTAAACACGTTTTTCATCATGTACTCCATGGACTCCTGTTTCAACACCAGGACCAAGTTGTTTGAACCCAACTTGTTTTGAAACCTCCATGCTTTTGTATAATATTCCCATCGAGCTTTTTGATGTTTAACCTAGTATTTATACTAGCCATTCTTTTAACACTTTGCTAACCGTTTAACCTTTTGTGAATATACCTGTACAAAACACGATCTAGCAAAGTAACCTGTTTGTAAAAAACCCTTGCTTTATCGATATAACCCTAAGAATAAACCTTCTTAGATATTGATCAAACCAAGAAACCCTTCAAAAAACAAAACCCATTCTTAATCAAATATCGATTAAACCTTGGAAATCAGACCATCCAATCAAATCGACAACCCTTGATTCAAGAAAGTACCTGACGCTTTTTAAAGTAACCCTTGTCGTACTTTTCTTTTTGCAAAAAAATTTCTTGTAACCTAAGAAACCTTCCAACCTCGACAAGTCTTGTACTTATTCTCCAACCCTTTGTTTATTCTGATAACCTTGTGATATAAACCTCATAACACCGAATCAAACAAAGTACCTTGTGTGTAACTCCAAATAATAATTTTTTTAATTAATATTATTATTTGAAAACTAACCTCCCTTAAGTCTTTTATACCTTGTCGCGAACCCGGACAATCGAAGAACTCAAGAAACTTAACTTGTCGATACCCACCTAATGCCACCTTGTCGTTTACGAACCTAAACGCCAAGAAATCCAACAAACCGGTTTCTAGAGCGGAACCACGAATCAAGTACTACTCCAACAAGAATTGAATACCAAGAAACCGTTTAAAGTAAATCTTTTATCAATTAAACCCTATCAAACCTGAAACTTGAAACCCAAGTAACAAACTAGTCGACAAAATCCTTGATGATAGAAGAACCCTAACCAAAAAACCTTGAACAAATAAATCAAAGAAAACCCTTTGATGAAACCTTGCTCAAATCGGTCAAACTTCACCACCAAGTAACCTTCTTTAAACCAAAACCTTGAAGTTGAAACTTCTTGTAAAACCTTGTCACCTTTGAAGCTCAAAACTAAAACTCCAATAACCTTGTGACAAAAGAAAAGATTTTCTATAACCCAAGGAGAATCGATCCATCTCCTTGCAAGAAAACTTCAAAAGCCTTGTTGACCAAGTACTCTTGACTTGTAAACCTAGAAACCTTCCTTGTAATATACACAACGATAGCCAACTATTAACCGAAAAACGACAAAGAACACAACCACCAGACCAGAAACTTTGACAGCTTATATCTTCCTCCTTAAAGTTCCTATACAAGATCCCTCTAGTGAGATCCTAGATCTATGTGTCTTCAACCTACGGTTCAAATTTCATAGAAATCCAACTGTTAACGGACCCGCATCGCCAATTCTCCCATGGCTGCGCAGTAATCGACGAACCAACCCCGGTTTACTCGTTACTCTTGTTTCGGATCTCTCCACGTTGTGTGATTTGTTCTTCTCGAACCTGGATGTGATACCAATTGTTTCTCCTTGATGTCAAAAACCCTCAACATCAAAAAGTTTTGTTGTTGAGAACCTGGTAGCCCAAACAGAATAGAACCCTCCTGTTCCTTCCAGAAAAACGAGCAACAAAGACCTCTTCTTGATCGATCCTAGTTAACCAGAAAATCCGCGAACTTGGCTCTGATTGTCACACATCGTCAGCGACGGAAACATGGGAATGCAACATAATGATCAATCACAACACAAGATACATAATTGAGAAAACTAAAATGCATAAATGAAGAGTGTCATAATGACCATCAACCTCAATACGACCTTGAGTGATGTCCCATCCAAGAACACAACAAATAGTCTCTTACAAATCCATATGCCCACACAAGGGTCCATACAATCTTAAACATTAATCCTCAAAAGAAACAAATCCATAACATACTTCAAAAGCAAGACATCTCAAATAGGACCCATACAAGATACACTTAAAGTCTGCTATCTCACATCTCAACCTTAACAATCATTCTCTTCACCTGAAAATGATACTCAAAAACGTCAAAAATAATGTTGGTGAGCTCGTAGGTTTAACCTTAAACCCAGTTGTTGTGCCAATCATTTAAACAGTAGACAATAGTGCTATATAACAGTGAATATATGCAAACAACCCATGACTTAGCATCCCCGCTAATCATGTACCTTGACCTAGCATCCTCGCTAGTCACAACCAGCATATACCAATGCTCTTGGAGTCGCAACTCCGATATGTCACTTACGCACCTAAAGGGCCTACCAGCTGTAGTACTATATTAGGGCAGGACCACACAAGACATGGTAAATCCTTGACAATCACCATTGACGTGCATCGCAATGCATGCAAGTCTAATCAATTTACATAAGATTAGGGTGAAGAACTACATCCCTTGCCATGCCAAACATAGTACATGCAAGTAAGATCACATTACACATATTCACATAGCAGTCATAAGCACATAAATTGTCCCAAAAACAAAACCACGTTTCGCACAGTTCAGAAAACAGTTCAAAACACATTTGAGTATCATTTTCCCCCAACGGAAAAACAGTAAAAAGTGGGGCTACGAGAACTCACCTCAAGCAAACTGTCTCCACAGAAATCTCAATATCACACAAGCAAATGCAACGACGTCCGCACACGACCTAGTCCAGTTAATGTCCCATTTTAAATCATTCATTTCCAAAACAGTTTTCAAGTATGATGCATAGAGGTTAGACGCTCGTTGTACGGTTATCTTAAACGTTTTAGTGGTGTGATGGTTGACGACATGACTCCAAAATACCATATTCATCCATATCTCAGTACAATATACTTATACTTATACTATTTAAGAAAATAGATAAGTAATATAAGTAAATATTTATAATAAATAATTATAAATATACTTCGATAAGTCCATTCGGTACACTTAGTTACCATAAATATATCGTTTATACTATACGAAATAAAACGTTTATGTCTTTAACCATTTTGGAAAAGTTTTGAGAAAAATTATATTTTTCGTCTTTTAGTTGACTTATTAAAATAATAAAATAATAATATTTTATTATTAAATAAAATTTACGTTTTAAGTAAAAATTCTAAGTATAGACTTTTTACAAAATTTTGGCATGACCTGTACGTTTATATGACGTTTTCCAAGGTTATCAAACCTTATTTTTCATCAAATTCCAACATTTCGACACTTTTCGAAACAAATTCTGAAAATTACATTTCACAACGTTTACCAAAATTCTTTCTCAAAATGACTTTCAATATAACTTCACATTTACATTTTACTTTCCAAAAGCTTGTCAAAACTCCCAAAACGACTAGTTAACGCTTTTTGGGTTTTAAGGCCCAATAAAGACCCATTTTACTTTTTATGTGTCCAACATACGTTCTAAGCCCAAAACCAAGGCCCAATAGCATATATAAGCTCATATAAATAAGTGATAAAGTAATCTGTGTGTGTGTGTGTGTGGATCGGACGAGTAGGAGAGAAAGAAGCTTTTGATTTTTTGAAAACACATGCACTATGTGTGTTTTGGTAGGATACAAAACTATATAAGCCAAAAACATGTTCCAACAAAAGACCAAGTAGCTAAAAATAAGCCACCATGTCTCCCACTCTTGTTCTATAGCCGGCTAGGGTATCCTAGGGGCTCGGGGTCTTCGTTTTCGTGTCGGAATCACTTAAAAGCTCGTAAAACTTGACCGTAAAATATTCCCTAAAGTTACTTAGCATTTTTATTCACTTTAAAAATATTTTTCCAATAACTTAGAGTATTTACTTGACATATTTCCATATAAGACCTCCCCAAAACTCATTTGAACATTAACGGACGTGTCGGAACTCGTTTTTTGGCATTTCTCAGAAATTCGGTCAACCACCCAAAACTTACATAACACAATAATAACCTCTAAAAAGATTATTATACACAATAAACCATCAAATTCCTCGATTCTCATAAGATCACCATCGTCTACACGGT
>BQNB010000441.1:58095-158442 GCA_026074375.1 Tanacetum coccineum | reverse complement strand
AATTTCCGATAACAAAAAAGAACAAAAAGACGATATAGCAAAACAACCATGCGTAAGTTTTCCACAGCCTTTAAGAAAGGTGCTACTGCTGATCCAAAAATGCATGTGCACGAACTTTAAGTAGGTGTTTAGGTGATCCTGTGTTGGTTTGATTTGCCAAAAAAATCAAGCAATAGGACATATGCATTAAAAATCATCATTTGACGACTTTTGACCCGCTACGCTCTACTATTATATTTTTGTTTGACCCGTTATAGATAAAGAAAAACCCACATCAAACCATTCATCATTATGTACATAGTGACATTAAGAGTTACCTAGGATTGTCATCATCCAAAGAACTGAAATAAATTGAATCAGTGGGTGCCAATGCAGACTTCCTTTTTAGCTTTTGAACAGGTTTACAACCTATAATAACAATAATATTAATCAAGCATGTGCTGGTGCAGACTTTCGTCTTACCTTTCACCTTCATTCAACACCAAGAATCTTTAATATAATCAATTATATTTGGAATCGAAGGTGATAATTTAGATCCTAAAATGATGAATATGTAATTAAGTATTAATGGTTTCATTCAGGTAATGTTCGAATTCTAGCAGGTCAATTGGGCAAACTAAAATAATATAGCTAAGCCAAGCATGTCAAATCTATTAAACATCGATTAAAGTGTATTGTTAATGCATTAGACCTGTCAAATCATTTTATTTAATATATCACAATAATTATATTCAAAAGAGCATTACTTGTATGCCATCACTTGGTTCAATAGAAAGGCTCCAAAGTAGCCTAATCTTAGGAGATTGAAATGAGCACATCTTAAGCTCTATCTTCCCATCCACTACTTTTAAATCGCTAAACTATTCTTGTTTTGAAGATACTAGATTAAGGTGCTGATTTCTTGTTTTTTAAAATGTCATTTATTATAGAATAAGTTATTGTACACAAACAAATAACGATAAAATCATTCGAAACTAGGAAATAAATAACAATAAAATCATTCGAACGTAGGAAAAAAATAACAATAAAATCATTGATAATGAGTATGAGAAAGATTTTGATATAGGATACAAATTAATGACTTACTTCTTCCCGTTCTATGTATCGAGTTCATCTCAATTCATACAATCTGATGGTAACTGCATTAAAGCGGTGAATATAATTGAGAAAAGAAATTACACCATGATGAAGACACCTGCCAAAATTATTCATTGGATTTAGTGTATAGATCTTACAATCAATTTTTATATTCTGTTGGGGCACAAGGATGGGTAAAGTTGGGTAGTTATAAAGTCCTTCAATTTTGATACGTTCATTAAGTGTCTGTCTCATCAATAAAGATAAAAATAGTAATCATGGATAATAAAGTTGTAGAAATTTCTATATAGACAATTTTTTATTCTGTTGGGGCACAAGGATGAAAGATGGGTAAACTCCTTTAATTCGATAACGTCATTATTCTTCTCATCAAATAGATAAAAAAACCTGGATATAAAGAGTAGAAATATCATAAAAACAATCATAAATAAGTCAGAAAACGAAGTAAGCTATATCATATGATGACAATAATTGGAAGCAACTATGATTTATGTATCTAGATGAGAGCACTTATTGGCTGTTTCTTTTCGCTTTTCCATCTCAACCTGTCATCCAGAAACAAATGCGCAAAAGATATAAGATATTGACTGTGTTTGGTTGAATTATAGAATTAATCACAATAAATAACTACATACCCGATGCGTGGTCAGTAACATTTCATGGAACGACTTGCAAGCATATAGCTCTAGGAAGCACCTAACCCGAATCTAGCAAATCCGCTTATTCAACACATTCAACGAAGGAATAATATTTCAGGACATCGCCTCTTGGTTATAAGTAACCATCAAGTGCTTCATTTTTTCCCTACAAATGACAATTACACAAACACAATTCATCAAACAGTTGGCGTGCATAAAAAACATACATAATATATAAACTACAAACAACCATTTTCATCAATCCATATCAACTATTAACAATTAAATTTAAGAACGAAAAGAGATAAAACATGTCAAACATTGTTAATTGTAACACCCCCAAAAATCACAACGCAGCGGAATACCACTTGGGGTGCTACTTCATAGTATAACGTACAAGTTACAGAAAACGACTCTAAGTGAGACGTTTTGAAAAGTCAAACATTCGATAATCTTTATAAAATATTAGAGTTACAACAGGTCCCATTTGTAATGCAATAGAAAACATTTTTAAATCATTTGTCGAATGGTACTCAAATCATAAAGCCTTCAAAAATATTTATATCCGCGCGACTCAAATGCTCCCAATGCTCAGCTAGCAATATAATAACCTGAGAAAATACATGCAAAAACGTCAACAATAATGTTGATGAATTCATAGGTTTAAGTAAAAGTAGTATTGAAATAATTCAAGTAATATTTCAGTAAGAAAAGTAGCGTTACAACATTTCAAAGTATTATTTCCGAAATCCAAGTAGTGATTTAATAAATCAAGTAATGTTCAGCAGTGGACCACAAGATTTAAGTAATGTAGACAAGAGAAACAGATTCACCAAGTCTAAACGAAATATATATTATTGCGCTAAGCTCATGACACCGAAACCTTAACGTACTTTAATCAATGGATTGGACATGCCCCAAAAGAGATACAGATGCTGCCAAACATCCCACGAATTACCTCAAATGTTAAATGCGCCCATGGTCAACATGAAACCATAATTCATGACGGGGATGGTCAATCCCGATAGATCTATCCACAACACTTGCGTTTACTACAATAGCAATTAACGATTCATGATTAAAAAGGGGACTTAAGTGGCAATAGCGGCACTTAGGCAATAATATTGGATAACATAGAATTTGAAAAGCACTTGTGTCCAAAGTAGAAACAAGTAATGTGTTCTCATAATCGGGTCAGGCATACCCTTCAAGCACTTGTGTCCCATTTAAAACAAATAATGTGTTCAAAACTCACGGTTTCATATATAGGTATTCAATGATCTCAAATCATGTAGTAAGCAAATCAAGCTTTAATAAGTTCATAAGTAAACAACCATGTATCACACATGTATTAAAAGTCATGTAGTAAGCAAGTAAAAACTTTAGTAAAAATAGTTATGTAACGCTTATGTAGTAGAAATCAATAAGTTTACTTGGTAAAACATGCGTGTATTCTCCCCCCGAAAACAGTTTATAAAAACCATTAAAAAAGAAAAGGTGAGGCTATGAACTCACTGAGAAGCAATGAATTATCGAACAAGAAATTCAACATAGAAAGAACGGCGACAACGTCTCACCCGCGACCTATAATAATGGTGTGCGTATTAGAAGAAAATAACTTATAAGAAAAATGCATAAATTGCACATATAAATAAATATGTATGTTTTCTACATATGTATAACATTATACCATAGAATCTATGTGCGTGCCTCAACTTCTTATTAATACATTCTAAGTTTTTCTGATTTTGACCAATTTTCCTAGTCACTTGACAACCTTTAAAGGAATACCAAACGACCTCAAACGCCTTCCATACTCCATTTCTAACAATCTTAATGTGTTAATAACCTACTGTATTTTTCCCAAAAATGTTTGATAAGTCTAACTATTTTTCAAAAATTCAACAACCCGAAGTGCCTAGAAAATGACCAGCTACAACCTCCTAAAAGTTTGGCTTGACCAGACCCTTTTAGACCCTTCAATAAAATCTAGAAAAATTCTGAAAAATCATATATATCATGTACTTCCTACAGTAGCAATTTCATTAATTAAAAAGGTGTTTGATATGTCTGCTACCCTCACAAACACAACTTAGAAAACTGTCCCCAAACGCAGATTTGACAATGAATCTTGTAAAATCATTTTGACCATCTTCCACTTACTGAAAATTTATGAAATCACCTTAGTTGGAAAATAGACTCTTGGTCTTAGTTTTAGGATCAAGAAAATGAATAAAAGATATTCGGATAATTAAGTTACGACTCTCGCAAGACGACTTAAAAATCTGCCCAGATTCCTATTTCGAATTTACAACAATCAACCTATCCAAACGCACCCATACTCTAACTCATTATTTCCAATTCGATTTTAAACACAACCGATAGCGTAAGTATGACTTATTTGTTATAAAATAGTTCTCGTTATAATATTTCAAGTTCAAACGGTTTCTACTACTCTAACAACTCGAGTTTCAGGTCAACGTTTATCCCGAGCTATGATAGTTATTTTACTACGTAATTGATTTTAGTCGTTTATGCTATATAAGGTTTGGTGAAAACTTCCATTTATTAGGATATTACAAGCCGTGATTGAGTTTTTATTTGTTTTTAGCGTCCGAGAAAGTTAGAAAATTTATATTGTCGCTCCGAGAGCGTGGTTATTTTATTTTCATATTTTATGGCTTTTCCTCGTATTTTTGTAAAAACCGTGTTTAAAGGTCGTGTTTTACGTGATTTAACATTTTATTAAATGTTTTAAACTAATTTTAGTGGGACGGAATAAAAATATTTACGAATGTGGTGACCCGAGCCTTTGGTCGGTTATATAACGAAACAAATAACCTTGTTGTACTAAAAATAGAAGGACTTTAAGGAAGGAGAGACTATTTGTGTCAAATGACCAAACTATCATTCTATATAAGGACACACACACACACTATTATTTCTTTTCCAAAATTTTGTTTCTTCCTCCCTTCCTTGTTCACTCCATGATCGGCCACACATAAACACACACCAAACTCATTAATTTTTCGACATGCAATACAATCCGAATACATTTTCTTAATCCTTATATCAAGGCCTACATATCCCACTAAGAAAATCTCACATACAATAAGTATTTTGAAAGTTAGAAAATTAGTTGAGTTCATCTGGTTTTGATCTAAAAGGAAGGTTTATAGTTGTTAGATAAGTGTTCTTGCAAGTTAGTTTGTTGAAAAAGCTTTGGTTTTGTTGTGTTGGGTTGCGTCCGAATTCAAACCACAAGGGGAAGCCAAAACCAATTTTTGTTATAGCTTTGTGAGTATTCTAGTTACATTCTTGTGTGATTAATTTGATGATATTGCGTATTATATATTATGTGCTATAGGATTCAAGTGCGAAAAATTATTGAAAGTATATTTGATTATTGATTGAAGTTTGATGGTTTTAGTATACATAAATAGGCTAGTTAAACATGTTTTGATAGTTGGTTTAAGTCAAAAATGTTGTTTTAATGGATTTTGAACACGTCAAGTTTGACCGACCCGTAGCGTGTCGAGAAATTTTTAAAAGTTATTTTTGATAATGGAAAGTGATAGAGTCTGTCTTTAGCTACGTTTCGCTAGGTGGCTCGTCGTGTAACTCTTAATAACGAACGTTTTACGGCCAAATTAAGATTGGTAATTTTTTTTGTGTAAAAAGTCAACTACGAAGTTTGAGTTTTGAAAGTCAAACTTGCAAGTAGGGCTGAGCAAATAGACCGGTGGACCGGACCGGACCGGAAAACCGGACCGCGGTCCGGTCCACGGTCCGGGGTTTTGGACCAATTCGGTCTTCGGTCCGGTCCGGTCCGACCAAAAACCCGAGATTAAGTCTTATAGGACCGGACCAGACCGAGGACCGAACCGGACCGGACCGACCCGGACCGGACCGTACCATTTCGTCCCACGATCGGCTTTTTATAGACCATAGTTCGGTCTCCTGGTCACGGTCCGTCCTAGCCGGTCCTGTCGGTTTTTTTGGACCGTTGCTCACCCCTACTTGCAAGTATTTTTAAATATGGTCTTTTATAAGAAAAGGGTTCGTAATGTTAGTTAATTAATGATGAAATATGAAGTTCGGATTATATTATCCTTACTTTCGACAACTTTCTAAAAATAGAAACTTTATGGTAAACGAAGCGTAACTGTTAGGATCACATAAATGGACCCGAACAAAGAAGCTTCGGTCACTCAAAGATACAAGACAAAAGTCTAGCTCGTTAGTTGATTAATTAATTAATGTTTATTATGTATAAGGGCCAAGATGTAAAAAGCCCAAATAGAAAGCCCTAAAAGGCAAATCCTAGTTAGTATAAATACACCTAGTTTAGTCAAAATTAGGTTAGCTACTTCATTATCATTTTTCATCTTAAGAGTTTTGTAGCAACTCTTTGTTTCATCATTCAATCAAAAGTCTTTAATGTTTAATCTTTCTTTTTGCCATTGATCTTGTGATTTCATCCATGGAATGATCTAGGGATCCTACAATTGGTATCAAGAGCCTACAAGATTGATGTATTGATTTGGTTTGTATTTTCTTTGTTATTGATTTCGAAAAAAAAAGGTTTTATTGTTTTTGATTATTTGTGTGTTTTTGATTCTTGATTCATAGATGGTTTATGTTTAATCTAATATCACTCAAACCATCTTGTTAGCAATCAACGATCTCGTGATTTTTTTTGTTCTTTTTTGATTCGTTTTTTATTTATAAAAAAAGAGAGAGTCGAGTTCTTTTGTTTATTGATCGAACGAGTGGAACACAAGGTTGGATCGAACGAGTGGAATTCTTATTGATCGAACGAGTGGAATTCTTATTGATCGAACGAGTGGAACACTAGGAAGTTCGAACGAGCTCTACATCTTTCAGACAGAACAAGAGGAGCGAACAAGACATTCGAACGAGGGGAAGTCTTTGTGGATCGAACAAGGGCTTTTTGGAAAGGATCGAACGAGCATCTTCTCCATAGGATCGAACGAGTGCCTTTCCTCTTTGGATCGAACGAGTGGTTTTTCTGTTTGATCGAACAAGTGACAAACTCAAGGATCGAACAAGTGCTCTTTCGATTGGATCGAACGAGTGAACTGCTATTTGGATCGAACGAGTGGGGCTCGAACTAGCAAAGATCGAACAAGTGTCTTTTAGTTTGGTTCGAACGAGCGTGTGTGTGAATCGAACTAAAACAATCGAACTACGACAATCGAATTAGAACAATCGAACTAAGACAATCGAACAAGAGACCCGAACTAGTTGATTTTGTTTAGAACCGAACTACACAATCGAAGAGCCTAAGTTATAGAGAACTAGGTCGAGTTTTTGAAAAAACCTAAACTATAACCTTCTTACAACACGCACCGCCAGGGCGTACCAAACTCCTCGTTGCCATTGGTTTACATATAGAAAGAGAAGGATGTTTATGGATGTGTTGTAAGCAAGAATTGTTATGTTATTAATATATTGATGCATGTTTTGTATGCATAGATTGTTTATGTGAATATATAATAAATATTATTAAATTGGATATATTTGAGATATAATGAATGAGAATGCCTCAAAAAGTAAAATTTCTTCTTTTCTGTTTGTTCGCAATTACGCGAACGTGTTATTTTGGATAATCGTAACTTATTGGAACAATATTGAGTATGTATTATAAGAGCATTTCATATTTATCATGGCAAATCGTAATTCCTACCCGATCTTGTGGATATTTACCCGTAATAAGCCGAATCCAACCCATGTTGTTCTGTTATTCCTAGCCAGTCTTAGTAGATGAAGACGAGGACCTGGAAGAGGAAGAATTTCGAGGAACAAAACCATCCAAAAAGAAGAATATATGTATATAATACGAAGAAGACGGAATGAACCGGAGTTGACGATTTTTTTTTTTTTTTTTTTTTTTTTTTTGTTTTTTTTTTATTTTTTTTTTTTTTTTTTTTTTTTTTCCCCCCCCCCCTTTTTTTTTTTTTTTTATTTTTTTTTTTTTTTATTTTTTTTTTTTTTTTTTTTTTTCCCTTAAGAAGAGGCAGATCCTCTTAACCCACCCCACCGTGCTCTGGTTCCAAACTCTGAAAGATGTGATTGAGGTTGAGGATACAGTTGAGCCCAGAGGATGAGACTGTTCCTTGTTCCTGCTAGTTTCCATGAGGTTATGTGAGTCGTCTACTGTTACTATTCCACAAATAGGCGACATTGATAAAGAAAAATAAAAAGAAAGTATTTTTTTATAAGTACGAAAATAAACTTTTCGAAGAAAAGATCTTCAAGGCATCAACTTCGAAAGACCATGTAAAAATCATACAACTCTCCCCAGCAGTGGTGCCAAAAATTTGATTCATCTCTAATATATATATATTTAAGCAACTAGGCAAACCGCTCTTGTGAAAGAATGATAAGCTAATTACTAATAAGTTATATTTTCGGAAAGTATCGATTAGAAAATTACCCTTAGGAAAGGATAATGTTCAAATCGTTCCCGAGTCGTTTTCCCAACGAAGCGTGAATATTGAAAATCTTGTTTTGGTTCATGATCGCGTGCTTGAATAATCAAAATTTTGGATTTTGGATTTTAAATCTAATAACGCAAAGGGAAAGCATATAAAGGCATGCTAAACTAGAAATAAAGGCAACGTAAAATTCTAACGACATTTAAAGCAATTTAAAACACACTAATTAACCAAAAAAGATAAAATAAAACTCTTAAAATTCAAAATGCAAATTTCTTAAACTAAAATGTATTAAACTAACTTTTAAATGACAGAAAATATTTTTTATATATTTTTAAACTATTTAAAACTATTTTCTAAACTAAATAATACTAAAAATTAAATTAAAAATACTAAACTTAATTCTAAAATTTTGAGAAAATTACTAAAAATACTAGACACTAATATTGAGGTTTTCAAAGAAGAATGACTCAAAAAGCTCTTTTCATTAAGTTGTTAAAAATCAAATAAGCTAAATAAGCTAAACTAAAAAGCATATAAGTAACAATTAAAACAATCATGTAATGAAAAAGACCCAAGGGCGCAGTGGATGAGGTGTTGGTGTGTTAAAGGGGAGGTCACAGGTTCGAGTCCTGTGGCAGTCTCTTTCTGCAAACATTTTTTTTAATTTTTCTTTTTGAAAAAGCTAGAGAATAAGTAAAAATAAGAATCTTTAATAAAGGGCTTATTGTCAGAACTCACTAATAAGCTAGAAAAGCTAATCTAAAGGTGACAGTTTGATTTTTAAAAAATTTTTAAAGTTAAAACTGTTTGGACTTTAAATGACTCAAAAAGCAAAAGGAAAACTAAATAGTAAGCACTTAGGACTAGAAATAAGCAGACAAAATAAGCTGAAAAGCAATAAAAGCACTAAGACAATAGACTTCTGTAGAATAATCTTAACACAAGTATGTATTGATTCACTTAGAGTTTTAGAGAGAGAGAGGTGGTTGGATGAACACTTAGAGAGAGATAGAAAAATGATAATATTAGCTTAAGTGAAAATATGACAAATGAACAACCAACACCCTCTCCAAGCAATGGAGAGGGTTTATATATGCCTAGCTAACCGTCCATGGGCTTGTGGTATGGGCTTACAATGTAACTTTGGCCCGGTTAGCTTTCTAACTTAATTTTACAACTTACTACGAGCTACGACTAACTATATTGGTAGTGACTGACACTTAAAAATTTCCCCCTAAGGGAGGTCACTCCAATTTACAAGAATTTAAACTTAGCATACTATGCTTTCACTTTGGTCTTGAGCTTGTAGTCTTTAACTTCAATCATTAACTTGTGATTTGATGTAGTGATCATTGACTTTGGATTTGAGCTAGTTCTTTTGTCTTGACATGAATGTGATCTTTGAGCTTCTTGAAATCATCAACCAAGTATAATCTCGTTTCGCCATCTTGTAAACTTTGCCATCTCGTGAACTTGTAACTTCTGGACCGACATGCTCATACCTTTCTTGATTTGATAATCTTGAAAAGCTTTAATAATGCATCTTTCTTGAATTTCTTTAACTTTAACACTTTGTCGCTTCAAGAAGGACGTATGGTATCAGAGTAGCGGAAGTCTTGAAACATGTACTTGAGCTTTCATGATGTCTTTATATTTGTCGGTTGGGTATGAGCATGTGGCTATGAATCTTGTGAGTCAGCTGGAATCAGGTACCTCCATCACCATCTTTAAATATTCTTGAAATAAAACAGTTAGAAATAAAGCAGGGGGAATAATATGGCTTTGTTATTCGCCCATGTTTGGTTGGAGTAACGTTCGAATCCGTGAGGATCGACCTGTGATCAGATAGATTCAATTTAAGAAGAATCTTCTTGACAGGATTTCCAGCTGGAGTATCGAATCTTTCTAACACATATGTATTAGATTCATCTTGTTCTCATTATCGAAAGTCTCAAAGCAGACAAACTAGATAAGAATAGTGAACGGCGATGTTACTATCTCACGATTAAAGAAAAAATTGATTTGAAAATTCAATTCGACGTGTCATTGCTTAAAGTGGTTTTGTGAAACTTCGGAGTGTTATTCATTTCAAAATTCTCATCAATGTCAATTCATAACCTGGAAAAGTTTGAGTTCTTATTTAGAATTTGACCATAGTTTTCTTTCCAGTTGTCACAAGTTTGTTTATATAGGAAATCGCACAAGTCACCTCACCATGAGTTGTTTGCTGTTGGCTCATGCAGGATTTACATCTTCACATAGTGATGAATTCACTGAGCGTGTTCTGGCAAAAATCTAGGAATAAATGCTTTAGGACTCTTAATATGTTAACTTGTTATTCACATTGTGTGATATAGCAAGCATAATTTAACAAGTGTCCTAATGAGATTTATAGATGATCTCTTTTGGCTCTAGACTCAATAGTGCATTTTATTTTTAGTGATCGGAGAATGGAGCAGACTGCCACCTTTTCAATATCAACCAACTTGGAGTGAGAAAGTCGATAGAAATGGGTGTAATCTCCGTGAGAAATAAAACAAGAGTCTATTAAGAGACCTTGAGTGGCTAGGGGGGTTATGCATAGCGTCACTGGGTCCATGACTGTCTTTAATGTCAGACAACACCTTAGTGTTTCTGACAGATTATGTATTGACCCGGTTTCTGTCCTAAGGTATGGGAGGGCTTCTTTCTTTTCACCCTATATCCTACATTTCTTTTTCTTTCTTCTAACCCCTTCATGCTTACGAGAACTTTTAAACTAACACCTTGTTGGTTTTGTTCCAGTGTTAGCTCCATCTCAGTCGGCATTATTCTCGATTCTTACCTTTTCTCCTTTTGTATCATACCTAAGGACTTTACACTAACTAGTGGATATCCATGGGTAGATCCCTCCGGTTTTGGTTGGATTCATGGGATTTGAAATACCTATGCCTAACGCTTATAACTCCAGAAATTTATATACCTGGTCGTCTTTTGGGTATTCCATCACATTCGAAACCAACAATCAGTTGAATCAAAGTGTTTGATATAAATATCAAAGATTTACACTTGAGAGTTTTCATCATCACTAAAAGCCTCCCCCTTAAACATGTGCACTGCATCGTAGTAACCATCGCTAAGAGTTGGAGTGCATTAAGTTCATTTTATATGATCACATGTCAATATAATTTATTCAGTTTAATAACATTTTCTCCCTTTGTCCAAAATGTTAATCCCATGATATTTTGGATATCAATTGATTAAACGTTCGGGGACAAAATGTTACATAATTATGCTAAGGAACATCTTAATCCCCCTTAATTTTTGAGGGTATATAAGACTGTGCTGAGTATAATAACTTGAAATTTTTTGAATTTACTAAGAAATTCTTGAAAATTTTATACTCGACAACACCTTATTTTCATCATAAGTCTACACTATATATATACAAATTCACAAGTTTATGATATACGAAATGACCTTTGAGATAATAGCACAATATGACGAGGTCATATTTTTCTTTGCATCAGTCTGAGTTTCAGTCAGTAGGTCTACAACAACGAATATTTTCTCCAATATCTCATCATCCTTCTTTCCTTTAGCAGCTTGTTGATGTCTTTGATCATGAAATAAGCTCTTTTCTTTTCCAAATTGCTCCATCTTTTCTTCGGCAAGTACTCCATGTCAATATTTTTGGTTATGTCTTCGTGCGAAGAAAGAAGCCTGGTTACATTGCATCCACTGACATGTATAAGTTCGTCGTGTGCTATCAACCTGTGTTCTCTGTGGTCGTCGATTAAATGATCTGAGGGTCTTTGTATGGAGGGTACGGGGTGATGCCTTTTTCTGAGATATGGTCTTGTAGTATCAGTTGGTAGACGTTTGATCTTCTTTTGATAACTTTCAACTCCAAGTTGAAGATCCTCGACTCACTTCTGAATAGCCAGACTTCTGGTGAACATCCTTAAGGCTATTGCGAAGTCAGCAACATCATCCCCTGATAGATTTGTGAGCCAATTTTGAACCACAAGAAGTAACATATCCTCGATATCATTGATCCAAAGTCGAGGAAAGTCACCTTCCTTGAATCTGTATAATGCGTTATCAGCTCTTCTCACAATAATCTCTTCAAAGTACCCGTATCCATGTTTCCTCATTACCGAGACATGAGTGACTATCAGAATCCTTTTTGTGGAATATACATCTCCTCTTGATTGTATACCTCTTGCAAAAGCATAGAAGGACTTACGTTGTTCTATTCAATGTGAAATACACCATAACGCATTGATTCGTCAAAATCTATATACGTAAATTATAAAATATATAACATGATGGAAAATTAACAGATTACCCTTGAGGACAAAGGTAAAAAGGAAAATCTTCACAAATATATATATTATAATACGTATATTAATCGGGAAGTATGATTCTCCGGGTCGTTCCCCCAACGATTTATGAAATTGAATCCGCGTTTGATGCTCGGACAATGATTTAAATTGGAAATAATAGATGATTTGATTAACTACTTTTAATAATTAAAATTAACAAATTATAACAATTAAGCATAAAGACAAATAACGGGAAACCAAAATTTAACTAAAAACGCAAAACGAGACTCTTAAACGGAGGTCAAAAATCCTAAATTACTAAAAATAATCCTAACTTAATAAAATTTTCTTTTTAAATGGACTCTATTTGACTAAAAAGTAAGTTTAAAGAAAACTAGAACAAAAACAGAGTTAAAATGAGCGTTAAAACACGAAAAACGAGAACGGGAACGAATCTCGTTCTTTAAAAATCAAATTTTGCAATTTAGACCCTACGAAAGCAAAACTAATTTTCCTATGAACTTTATGATAAAAGAAAATTTTCTAAAAAAGATTTTTATTTTTTTGATTATTTTTCTATTTTTTATGATTTTTTAAAGTTTTTAATGAAAATAAATGTTAAAAAATATTAAACGAACTATACAAAATCTAGAAAAATTACAAAAAATAGCTTATACTAATTAAAACCTAGAAAAAATAAGCCCGAGATCACAACTTATCAAATAAGCCGCGAAATAAGCTTAAACAGCTTAATAGGCTTATAAGGGGAAAATGAGTATAAGAAATAGATTGTGCAAGGTCTTATTGAAAAAGGACCATGGGGACAGCGGGTAGTGAGTGTGGGTGTGTGTTTATAAAAGGTTGAAGGTGTTGAGGTGGGGTGTGATATAGTCTTCGCTCACCTCCGGACTTCACTCCCTTTTTTTTAAAACATAAATAAACAAAAGTTGTTAAGGAACCTTTTTTAAGCAACTTTAACAAAATCAATTTAAGCTGAAACTCAAAAATAAGCTCTTAAAGAGCTTATGAAGCTGCTGCCTCAGAAAGTGAGCTTTTGAGCTCCAAAAAGCTAATTTTCACTTATAAGCTTGCACACAACTCATTTTAAGCTCAAATTTGAAAACAAAAACTGTCCTAGAAAGCTAATGATGTATAGCAACTAATTTTGAAAAGCTACTTAAGCTAACTAAATTTAACCATCTAAATGACAAACTCAGAAATAAGCACTAAAAACTCAAAATCTAAATAAGCTAAAAAGCTCAATAAGCTATGACAGAAGCTGAGCTTTTGCAATCTAATTACTCTATTAATAAGCTACAAATATAAATGATAAAAACTAATACTATAAGCTAGAAATCTAAGTTTAAAAGCTAAGTTTTAGTTACTACTGTTTTTGGCTTTTTGAGGTTTTTTATTGAACTTTAAAAGCTGATTTATCCTATGTAATAAGCTTAAATATGAAAAACAAGTTTTAATCTATATTAACCTATATGTTAACTATAACCCTACTGATTTTTAAAAGCTAAAAACCAAATAAGCTATCCTAATTTTGATCAAAAACCACTGCAGTTTAAGACTGCAGTGGTGTTCTATCTGATGCAATGGAAGACGGCAAAAACCAATTATTGCAGGTGACCAAGTTTGTCAATCCTGCACTAGACACTCTCAATGAGTGTGTTTAAACTCAACACAAACAAGATCCAAGCTCACAAGAGCTGGATCCAAAAATTCTTTTATTATCTTTTTGAAAAAAATCCCCTGGTGTACGGAGAGATAGAAATAGCCTTAAAATTGTTGTTAAGCTAAAACTAATCCTACAAACCTACTTTATACTTAATCAAATTATGAAAATCAACTAATCCAAAGAAAATTACAAGTTTACTTTGACTTATGAGTCAGACTGCACTTATTTCAAAACACCCTTTAAACATTGACAGTATTTCAATCTTAGCTAATGAATAAGAGATTTATGATTAATCTTTATCAAACCAGATGTTTAAAATAGTTAAAATTAAAATAATTATCAATCAGTAAATATATAATAAGCAATAAACAATAAGCTACACTAACTTAACTATTATTTTTGGTTTTTATATGATTTTATGACAGATATGAAGAAACTATGATCTAAGCTACAAAAGCTAAAAACAATCAATCAAGTAAGCACAAATAGATTGAAATAAGTACAAATAAGCCACTAGATAAGCAATTAGCAATTAATAAGCAAATTTAAGCAAAACTACTCTAAGAAAACTAAAGACAAAAAAGTAAAAGAGACTTACAAGTGCCTTAGCTAAACAAAGGCTAAAAGGTTCAAATGAGCTTATCTACTAGCTCTAGCTTATCCTTTTGGATAAGCTAGTAAAGTCCTTGGAAGCTCATCCATGGTTAGCTTCCCTTCCATAAGCTAGTGTCTAAATAATCAAAGTATTAAGCTGATTTTTATAGTTTAAGTGGATTAAAGGATTAATTAAGCCAATAATCACAAGCTTAGAGACTTATGAGAGCTGAAATGAGCTTAAGTGAGCTTATGAAATAGTAGCTTAACATTAGAGCTTATTGACAGTAAGAGAGTGAATTTGAGTGTAACAGTAAAGAGATTAAGTAAGCTTTGCATTAACTATACATTTGATTTACATTAAGTGAAATTTATGAGTACAATTGAAAATGGAAATGAAATGAAAATTACAAATATTTTTCTATAAGCTAAAAATATACTAAGCTATTCCCCTTATGTGTTGAGAGTGTGGGTATTTATAGTATCATCTGTAGCTTCTGTCCTCTTTTCAGTTACCGCCTCCTCTCATCGTTGGCCCTTAGATTCTTCATAATTGGATATTGGTCTTGGATCGTTGGATCAAAAATTAGGCTCACAGGATTGCAGCGTGGCATCGATAATTGTGACAACTTTTTGCTTCTTCTATATGAGTAAGATGAGACAAACAATCAATTTCCTTGTGTTTTCTTTCTTGCCACCGTGTCATTCTTTCTTGGGGTTTGACCAATAGGAGCCTTATGATGATGTATTACCCTGTCAACGTGTACTTTGTTCCTTGAATTACCCTTTTAAGCCCTCAATTGATAAAAGCCCCATGATTTTGACTCGTGGTAAAAGGTTAGGATGATGATCAGTAACAACAAACTTTCCTGCTCTTTTTTTACTATAAGGGTGCGTTTATGTTTGTTTAACCCGAGGCTTTTTCTCATTGACTTGGGCCAAAGGGTAATGGGTTTGGGCTTGGAAATGAGATAAGGGTAACCGGGTTGTGGGATGTGGTTTTATAAAGAGTTAACAATTGTTAGGTTTTAAACTAACGACCGTTAGTTGAATTTAGGGTTTGTTTAGTTACTTTGGATATTTTAAGGGACTGAATTGGAACTTTTGGGATTTGTCTTTTAGTGTTGACCATGTTGACCAAGAGTTGACTGATGTTTGACTTTTTGACCTTTTGATAGAAAACTTCTGGCTCTTTGTGTGCTCTTCCGTTCCCGTGTTCGTGTTTGTCCGGTTTTGACCATTTTCTTGTGATTTTTGCTTTATCCGTACCTACACAATCACAAAGACAAAACAAGCAATATTCAAGCATTTAAAGCACAATTTTGTCTTTTTAGGGCCATTTTTGATAAAAATAAGGATATGTGTTTTACACATATCAAAATTCCCAAAATAGCGATTGCGTATCCCTCCACGTTAAAAAAAATTTTATATGCTTTATAACCAAATACCTCAAAACTTCCCCAAACTAAGCCTTTGAAAAGTAGCAAAGATTTTTGTGGAGAGAGTTAAGAGATCACAAGTTATAAAACACCCCTATTTCCTATTTTTTTATAACTTTTTCATTTCATTTTTTAACACTAATAATATAGTTGAGATAATTTTGACTTTTGTTATTTCCATAACTGTTAGGGATCATAGAACAAGATGCATTTCGATTCCGAGAATGCCCCAAAAAGGATAAATTCAGTTCAGACTTTTCACTTGTCAAACCAAGCTTATACAAAATCCAGCTTATTTATCAGTAAGATGCTAACACTACTCATATTTGTAACTTGTGAACTTTCTACTCCCGACATTTATTATATCTTAAGTGAGTGTGCTATCTTGAATTTCAACCATAGATCAACTTTTTGCAACATACTATGCTTTACGTTCCACCTTAGAATAATGAGTTTAAAAGCGAGATCATCCCATGTAGCGACTTTCGTCTCGGCACATCCCAACCTTGCGGCTAAGTGACCAGGCTTTTGACACCTCACAGAGACTAGTATCGGGACTCACGGACCTTAGGTTTCAAAAAACTCTCTGTTTTCCTCGAATAATCATAGGCTTATTAAAATGATTAGTCAAAGTGCAAAAGCATATTTGAATTTAACAAAAAGAAGTCAATTTATTAATTTAAACTTAATTATCTAGACATTTATGCAATTGTAACCCTCGACCTTTTAGAAGCTTCGTGCTACATCAGTTGGAGCGGTAAGATGCAGCAAACTTTTATCTAGTCTCGGATCTTTATTCCTTACTATAGGCTTTCTTTAGAAAGACTACCAACATCGGTCTTGATGACGGCAAGAGGTAGTAAACTTTTATCAACCCACAGCTTTTATTATTATATTTATTTTTTATCATTTTAACATTTTATATATATATATATATATATATATTTTATTAAAGAAGACTTCTTTTTGAAAAATTCAAGTATAAATTTGAACTAAGACTAAAATTTTTGCTATATATATTACATAAAAATTGTGATTATAGTTAATCCGCCAAAAGCAGCACTGTATTTAATCGTGTTAAGAGCTTAATGGGAGAAAAAAGCAACAAGTTAAATTCATGAGCTCTTAAGATTTCCAAATAATCTTTGTTTAGCATCCTACTCATACTTAACTCTATCATTTTTCGTTCTTCGCGAAAATCGCGAATGCTTAGCCTAAAAGTTGAGGAAGAAGCTAGAACTCAACACGCTCGATCGGGTCAAAATTTACTCTTATTCTTACCCAGCAAGAAAGTCAAAATTGTGACAAAAACACTTATTTTATTTTTGAAAATTTTAAAATTTTTCATATTTTTGAAAATTTTGGTGGGAAAACGGGGTACGTGAGAACAACGGGTAAAAGTAGGCAAGATCATATCGAAGATATACTACCCCATACTAAAATAAACTTTTTCTCCATTGTTTCTAGCCTAAGACTTAAAAACCCCATACTAGAATTCAAAAAGTCTAATGTATAACTCAAACATGAAGAAAGTATCACAAAAATCTTTAGCCATTTATTAAGTGTGCTATAAGATAAATGTTAGACGATAATAATCTTTAGGATATCGGATTTCCCCAAACTAATGGCAAGCAAAGGCTAGGAAGCTCGAGTGGACCGGGACAAAACACCGAACACGAGAGTCTTCAGAAAATTTGGGTTCATCCTGCAAAAAATCACAAGTACAAACAAACACAAAGAACGGAAGAGTTACAAGCTCTCCAACACATTAGAAAGCTAAATAAAAATAGAATGGATTAAGCATGGGGGTGCCTCCACGAAGCGTATTGTTTTTGGTACCCGTAGTCACATTGCTTGACTCGATCCTGATCATTCGTCCTTAGGCGGAGAGCAATACTTGGAATAAGAAACTTCCATTGAAAACACCATCGGCTCTAGATAAGAAAAATGAAAAACGAAGATGCCGGGGTCAAAAACGAGGTCCTCACTCCTGAGAGAGAGAGAATAAAAGGAGAATCCTCGGGGCAGGTGAAAAATGGGAGAAAAATCTAAACACCTTCTTCGAAGTTGAAACAAGCCTCTTTTGTTTAGCACATCAAAGTTGTTTATCACGCCCGTATCAGGCTCAAGGAGAATCTTAACATTTGGTGTTTCTGGAGGAGGTCGAGGAGCTGACGGGTTGTCTTGATGATCAAGGTTAGGTAACTCATTTAATCGGGAAGGAAAAGTAGAAAGTAACTTATCTTCAGAATATCATTTCTTAATACCTGGTGGTAATTAAATTCACCGGAAGCGAGGAATATATCGATCTCTTCTTGAACAAGTTCACTATCCTCAACGGGGATATGAGATTCGATAATTAAACATGAATTAGCATGAACATTTTCCGGTGACTGGGAAGTTGAAATCTCACAAAGAAAAGTCATAAGACTAAGATATTCCTCATGCTCTTAGCCAATCCTCGAAGGAGTGTATATGATTTCTCGGCGATACTCATGGTGAGAAAGGATCCTCCTTGGAGAAAAGTAATCGAAGTGTTATGTGATTCATTGTTTTGTTCATGATTTGGAAATCACTTGGAAAGGCGAGATTATCGGTGGTGTCATTACTAAGCAGAATTTCAAGAAAAATTACGTCTCCTTCTGAATCGTAATAACCTTCCTCAAAATTAGAAGAAACTTCCATGGCTAGAAAAGCATCGATCTCATCAATATCGACTTCTGGATCGGAACACTCAACCTTATCGGACAAAGGTGTGTTAAGTAAAACTGGCTCATCGGAATTTGAAACGTTGGAGTTCTCATTTTCGTCATCTTCATCTTTCTCGTTAAAGAGAGGATTTACGTTGCTAGAGGTGAAGTTATCATCAAATTCAAAAAGAGGGTTTGAATAAACTTGAAAATTTTCTTCATGAACGACTTTTTTAAGAAGAGTGAGTTCATCGGCGAACTCCTCAAGATTATCACTAGTCTTCACCGGAGAAGAACTAGGAGGAAGAGCATCGGAATGATTAGTGGTACTGCCACTAAATGGCTTATCTTTTGAAAAATCAATGACAGAAATAGCGTGAGCAAATTGCTTATTCTTGCTTTTCTTAGATTTTTTAGCATAAAAGACAAGTTCATCATTTCCTACTCTTAATGTTAATTTTTCCTCGTATAAATCAATGAGAGCTTTTGCAGTGCGAATGAAAGGTCTCCCGAAAATAATAGGCACTCTTGGGTCTAGTACAAAATTAACACAAACAAAATCAGTACAGAAAGG
The DNA here is from genome assembly GCA_026074375.1 of Tanacetum coccineum. NCBI lineage: Eukaryota > Viridiplantae > Streptophyta > Magnoliopsida > Asterales > Asteraceae > Tanacetum > Tanacetum coccineum. Next base: position 138,954 of record BQNB010000441.1, on the reverse strand, counting down.
TGAAAACCATCAATCTCTAACTACAACATCCTGGCTATACCCATTGGGTGGTACGGAAACGGTTTAGCAAGTTCGAGTATCATTGGGGTGCTTCAAAGCTCCATAGCCAAGTATGCTTGTAGATTAGAATGGAGATAAAAGATTTATGGCTAGCTAAGGAATCGGCTAAAGCATTCGTCCTATCAAGTTCTTGTAGAGCACACGAATAGAAATTTTGGGTGGGGGATCTTTGAGTTTCTCAGGAACTTTGTTCAATATGATGGCAGAACATTCAACATTTACGGTTGTGATGGCGATTTCCTCAAGTTTCTCTTTGTTTCTCAATAAAGTGCTTAACCATTTGTTAAATTTTAGCATTTCAATAATGCATCTTTTAAACCAAATTTCTTAATAAGGGAAGTTGTTTAAACAACTCATATACTGACTACAATAACCAACAAAACAAACAACCAACAAATCCACTCTGCTGAGCATGGGTGTATCTTTCTCTCTTACTTTATCCTCTGGGATATGGAATTTCTTAGGTTGTATATGAATCAGGCTTTGGTGGAATTAGGGCTCTTGAATAGTTTTCTTAGCCTTTGTTTCAGAATTTCAATAAACAAATGGATTCTTGATCTTCGGATGGTGGATTGTAACGGTATTTTCTGAACTTGGTTTTTGCACTTTGTCCATTGACGTCTCCGGGTTACGTTCGGGTTCCTTTAGAGGAGTCAAAACAACGGAAGTAGGAACAAGAGGAGTCGAAGGTCCTTCACAAGTTTTACCACTTCGTGTGGTGATAGCATTAACATGCTCGCGAGGGTTAGTTACGGTTTGACTTGGAAGAGTACCTGAACTTGAAGACGAAGTGGTATTGGAACTTATGATATTTAGAAAGCTTTTCCGTAAATTTGTCAATCTGGTTTTGTAAACTTGGCCTTGATTTTGCATATTTCGTAACACAACATCATTAGCCTTGACATAATTCTCAAAATCAGTCTTTGAAACATCTTGCATTTGCTGAGCAGGAGATGGAGCTTGGTAAACTGGTGGTTGATTTGTTGGTAGATTGTAATTGTCCTCTTGGTTGAGTTATTCCTACGGTTTTGATTGAAATGGTTCCTCGATTTTGGTTTGAAATTATTTCCATGATTCTGATTGAAACGGTTTTGATTATTTTGAATCGGAGGAAAACCAAAGGAGGTCGGATTTGGTTTGCAACCATCGGAGGTCTAGAATGGATTTCCTTAATTAAATTAGCTGCGAGATTGTGATAGTACTCTTGAATTTATCTCGATACAAACATTGCATCGTGTGGTGGACAGTTTTTTATGAATGAGACCTCCACAGTTACACAAACTATGCTTCGACCGCTTTTCCGGTGTGCGGGAGCTTGGGCTTTTGTTGTCGTATAAGCATAGTCTTCATCATATTCTTAAGTTCAGAAACTTCGGTTGTAAGAGCAGCAACATCTGGTGAAATTCCGGGGGTAGATGAATTCGAACTCACTTTGGCAACGACTGCCTTGTTTCGTGAATTACGAACCTTGGATTTACTCTCGATAATTCTCAAGCATTCACGAGGCATCTTATCCAAAAAGTTTCCACCCGCAGCAGAATTCAACGAATCTTGATCATTAGCATTCAAAGCATTGTAAAACGTATCTAACTGATGTAATTCTGAAAATCCATGATGTGGGCATGCTCGAAGAAGGTCATTAAATCGATCCACTATGCCTCGTAAAATGATTCGTCAAATCTTTGTTGAAATCTGTGATTTCATTCCGAAGATTTGTGGTTTTTGAAGTAGAAAAGAATTGGTTAATGAATTTGAAACAAGATCATCCCATGTCAAAATTGATCGAGGAGGCTCTTTTTTAAGCCAAATCCGGGCTTGATACCTTCAGAGAAAGCGACTAAGCATCAGTTAATTGTATTATTCGTGATCTGATATCCGAGAATCTCATTGTTGATGTAATTCCTTATTGAAATAACGAATATGTGTAGCATGTGGATCCTCTATTTATCATGTCCGAAAAAACTGTTTGTTTTGAACAGATGATCAAAACATGCTTTAACTCAAAGTTAGCATTGATTTCGGGAATTACAATTGCATCCTCGTACCCCTTGGTGGTGGTATTTGGAAGCATTTATGCCATAGTTGGTGACTCGATTATTCAGCCATTGGAAACTACGGGAGGATTAACAAAAGGTTCCTTCTAAATGAAATGGGCGAACAACAGCGGTGGGCTTGTTGTTGACGGTTAACGGTTGCGGGTCATTTGTACCAGTGAATTACCTTTTTTTGAGACATATTAGTATTAATATCTGTTCGGTTCTTTCTATAAATTTTGAGATCTTTTTGTGTTTATACGTTTTTTCTTTTTTTAGGTTCTCTACTTGGATTTTTCCTTATGGTTTTATTTCTCAATGTTTAAATGAGAACGATAACTGTACGCATGCATAAAGTAGAAAAAGAAAATTTAAACTAAAATTTTTTACTTTTTTTTATATTTTTTAACAAACTATTTTAACGGTTAACGAGAAGACAACTTAAACCAAATAATCAAATTTACTTCACGGTAGCTCTTAACAATTTTACTTTTTAAGGTGAGCCGTATTTCGTAAATGACACAAATGGCAAGTTTTTTTAAATCTTTGAATTGAGTTGGGAATTACTAATGGATAATACCTCAATTGAAGGTATTATTTGTTGGTGTTCTTTTACCAAATTTGTTTATTTTTTTTTATTATGGATGATTTTTTTTTTGATTTTTTTATATGATAATTATACTAAGAAAAGAAAAATATTTTTTACTTTTTATTTTTATATTTTTATATTTTTGATTTTTTAACAAAAACAAAACTTTCAAAAATGAAAGAGTCTTCAAATCACGATCAACAAACTTCAAACGATAGAATCTTAATCACAAATCCCCGGCAGCGACGCCAAAAATTGATTTGTCAGAATCTATATACGTAAATTATAAAATATATAATATGATGGAAAATTACCAGATTACCCTTGAGGAAAAAGGTAAAAAGGAAAATCTTCACAAATATATATATTATAATACGTATATTAATCGGGAAGTATGATTCCCCGGGTCGTTTCCCCAACAATTTATAAAATTGAATCCGCGTTTGATGCTCGGACAATGATTTAAATTGGAAACAATAGATGATTGATTAATACTTTTAATAATTAAACATTAACAAATTTAACATATTAAGCATAAAGACAATTACGAGGAAACTAAAAAATTAATAAAAAGGCAAAATGGGATCTTATACGGAGTTAAAAAAACCTAAATTATACAAAATAATCTATCTTAATTTTTTTAAATGCTTACTTCTATTCTCAAATAAAAAGTAAGTTTAAAGAAAACATAGAACAAAACGGAGTTAAATGAGCGTTTAAAAACACGAAAAATGAGAAAGGGAACGAATCCGTTCTTTAAAAATCAAAATTGCAATTTAGACCTACGAAAGCATATATATTCTATGTGAACTTTATGATAAAGAAAATTTCTAAAAAAGATTTTTATTTTTGATTATTTCTCCATTTTTTATGATTTTTTTTTAGTTTTTAAATGGAAATTAAAATTGTTAAAAAATATTAAAAGAACTATAAAAATTCATATTGAAAACTTACAGAAAAAAGTTTATACTAATTAAAATCTAGGAAAAATCAGCCGAGTCCCTTTATCAAAATAAGCCGCGAAATAAGCTTTAAAACACTTAATAGGTTTAAGGGGAAACGATTATAATAAAAGATTTGTGCAAGAGTATATGAAAAAGACCAATAGACAGCGGTAGTTAGTGTGGTGTTGTTTTTTTTTTTTGTTTTATAAAAGGGTTGATGGTGTTGAGGTCGTGGGTTCGGAGTCATGCTACCTTCGAATGCATTCTTTTTTTTAAAAAAACTAAGAACAAAAGATAGTTAATGAACTTTTTTAAGCAACTATAACAAAAACATTTAAGCTAGAAAATCACCATAATTTAAACGAGCTTATTGAAGTTGCTGCCTAGAAGAACGTTTTGATTGCACACATCTAATTTAATTATAAAGCTAGCTGGGGTGTATTGCCCAAGTCTTTTTATCTCACTTTTAAAAAAACACTTTTAGAAAGCTAATTATGTATAGCAACTAATTTTGAAACGTACTTAAGCTAGAAATAATTATCATTATAAATTTAAACCATTAAAATGGCAAATCAGAAAAATCACAATATACAAAACTCACATTAAAACGCTCACATTACTACTACAGAATAATATTTTTTACCCCTTTTTCCCCCGTTTGTGTGGGTGGGGGTGGCACCCCCCCCCCCCCCCCCCCCCCCCCCCCCCCCCTTGGGGGGGGGTCCCCCAACCCCACACAATTGAGCTTTTGAAATTAATTACTCTATTAATATGTTACAAATAAAAATGGTTAAAAAACTAATATTAAGCTAGAAATCTAAAGTTTAAAAGCTTAAGTAATAGTTATATGTTTTGACTTTTTTGAGGTTTTTTTATTGAACTTTAAAAGTGATTTTTTTTGTAATATGTTAAATATGAAAAAACCAATTTTTATCTATATTAACCTATAGGTTAATCTAACCCTATGATTTTAAATGCTAAAACCAAATAAGCTACTCTAATTTTGATCAGAAAACCACTGCAGTTTAAGACTGCAGTTGGTGTCTATTGATGCAAATGGCAAAGAGGCAAAACAAATATTAGAGGGGTGTACCAAGTTGTCAATCTGCACAGACACTCTCAATGAGTGAGTTTAACTCAAACACACAAAGATCAAGCTCACAAGAGCTTGATCCAAATTTCTTTTTAGCTTTTGAAATAAACTCCTGGTTGCAGGTGAGTAGAAAGAGCCTTTTTAACAATGTTGTTAAGCTCAAACTATCTCATACCGCTTAATACTTAATCAAATATGAAAATCAAACTAACCAAAGAAAAATTACCAAGTTACTTTGACTTATGAGGTCAAACTGCACTATTTCAAACACCCCTTTAACTTTGACAGATTTCATCTTAGCTAATGAATAAGAGATTTAATGATCAATCTTTATCAACCAGATGTAAAATAGCTTAAAATAAATCTAATTAGCAATCCTAAATATATAATAAGCAATAAACAATAAGCTACACTAACTTAACTATTATTTTTGGTTTTTATATGATTTTATGACAGATATGAAGAAACTATGATCTAAGCTACAAAAGCTAAAAACAATCAATCAAGTAAGCACAAATAGATTGAAATAAGTACAAATAAGCCACTAGATAAGCAAATAAGCAATTAATAAGCAAATTTAAGCAAAACTACTCTAAGAAAACTAAAGACAGAAAAGTAAAAGAGACTTACAAGTGCCTTAGCTAAACAAAGGCTAAAAGGCTCAAATGAGCTTATCTACTAGCTCTAACTTATCCTTTTAGATAAGCTAGTAAAGTCCTTGGAAGCTCATCCATGGCTAGTTTCCCTTACATAAGCTTAAGAGTCCAATAATCAAAGTATTAAGCTAATCTTTATAGTTTAAGTGGATTAAAGGATTAATTAAGCTCAATCACAAGCTTAGAGACTTGTGAGAGCTGAAATGAGCTTAAGTGAGCTTATGAAACAGTAGCTTAACATTAGAGCTTATTGAGAGCTTATTGACAGTAAGAGAGTGAATTTGAGAGTAAACACTTAAAAGAGATTAAGAAAGCTTTTCATTAACTAAAATTTGATTACATTAAGTGAAATTTAAGAGTACAATTGGAAATGGAAATGGAAATGAAAATTTACATAAGCTATTTTCTACTAAGCTAAAAACTACTAAGCTACCCCCCTTAATGTGTATGAGAGTGTGGGTATTTATAGTATCCAGCTGAAGCTTCTAGTCCTCTTTTCAGTTACACGCTCCTCTCATCATTGGCCCTTAGATTCCTTTAATGATTAGATAATGGTCTTGGACCGTTGGATCAAAATTAGGCTCACACGGATTGCCAGTGTGGCAATCCGTGATTGTGACACCTTTGTGCTTCTTCTGAGAGTAAGATGAGTACAAATCCAATCATTTCCTTGTGTTTTCTTTCTTGCCACTGTGTCATTCTTTCTTGGGGTTTGACCAATAGGAGCCTTATGACGATGTATTACCCTGCCAACGTGTACTTTGTTCCTTGAATTACCCTTTTAAGCCCTCAATGAATAAAGACCACTGATTTTAAACTTTGGTAAAAGGTTTCTGAGACGATGAACTAGTAAACAATAATTTTCCTGCTTTTTTTTACTATAAGGGTGTGTTTGTGTTTGTTTGACCCGGGGCTTTTTCTCGTTGACTTGGGCCAAAGGGTAATGGCTTTGGGCTTGGAAATGGGATAAGGGTAACCGAGTTGTGGGATTTGGTTTTATAAAGAGTTAACAATTATTATGTTTTAAACTAACGATCGTTAGTTAAATTTAGGGTTTGTTTTGTTACTTTGGATATTTTGAGGGGACTGAATTGGAACTTTTAGGATTTGTCTTTTAGTGTTGACCATGTTGACCAAGAGTTGACTGATGTTTGACTTTTTGACCTTTGATAGAAAACTTCTGGCTCTTTGTGTGCTCTTCCGTTCCCGTGTTCGTGTTTGTCCGGTTTTGACCATTTTCTTGTGATTTTTGCTTTATCCGTACCTACACAATCACAAAGATAAAACAAGCAATATTCAAGCATTTAAAGCACAATTTTGTCTTTTTAGGGCTATTTTTGATATGAAGGTCCTGATAAACTGAATGGATCTTTGCAGCCTATAAAGGATGATAGCCAGTATGTATAAATACAAATGTACTATGTAGAAACAAAGACTATGAACTACTATGTGTTAATGCGCGAATTTAACTCAGGTACTAGAAGAACAGATGAACAAACTGAATAACAAAACTTTATTAATGTGTTCTTGAGGATTACAGATTGCTAACTATGATATTGTATATGATTATCGTCTCTGTTCTAACTATGCCAAAGGTTATCCTTTTATATGCTAAGGATAACCCTAAAATGCTTACATATCTTTTTCTAAAATATCTCATAAATATCTTTTAAATATCTTCTCAACGGTACTAACTAACTAACAGTACTTAATACTTTGTACTGTCGGTACTAAGTATAACTGTCGGTACTAAGTAAAGAAAACATTAATCCTAACAAAAATGGATATGTGTTTTCTACACAAATCACACATACTTATCATAATCAACCTTAACAGGACTTCATATGTTTGGAACCATGTCTTCAATGCCTAGAAGATCATACTGAGCGACCTTTGTCTTGGTAGTAGACGTCGTGTATGTCATAGTCGAAATTCCTCCTTGAAGATACTTAAGATCATTGTTGATGAATAATTCAAACGGTACTCTTTGACGATTTCCACACATGATCAAAGGAAGGGGTTTAGAAAGATCAAATGGATAGTCACCGCCTTCAAGATTTTCCTAATCAAGATTTTTTGAAAGAGCCTTATAGCATTCTTCAAAGTCGTATTCTAATTCAGCATAACTAGAGCGTGTGCCTTTGAGTAGTCTGAATGCAGGTCCAAACAGGACTTCTTGAGTTAAATTCTCAATTTTTAGGTCATTCAAGATGTATCCAGAGAAGTCTATTGGAGTGCTCATCAATTTATCAAAGTCCTTCAATATTTTATCAGTAGAAGTAGAAGATGCTAGAGTCATCAACCAATTTTGGGTTGGTCCTTCCCGAGTAGTCTTGCCAATATTCCAGTCTGGGTCAATAGGTTCTTGAGGTGGTGTAGGTTTCTTGAACTAGTCACGTCTAGAAGCAGTCTCATCCATATATTGTGGTGGAGAAGACACCTTCGCTAGAGTAACTTCATCACGTGATTCTTTAATCAACTTTTCAGTTATAGGTGGAGCAAAGTTAGACACTTCTTGGGGCAGAATCTGAGGCAGCTAATCTTTTACTTGTTTTTTGATTCTTGCCATGAGAGACTCTGAAAGGAAGTTCATGAATTCTTGTCTAGTTTCTCCCAACCTTGTGTCTAGATGACTGTCAACTAAAGATGTCACCTGAGTGTATAGAGTGTCTTTCTTAAGATCAACAACTTCTTTTTCCAATACTGTGATTCTATTATTGAGTCGAAAGACTGATGAGAAATCAAGAAGATTAGATAGAGGATTTGTAGTTTCAATTGTCAGCGGAGGAGTGGGTGTAGTCTGTATTGGTGTAGGAGTGAAGGTGTATGATGATTAAGGAATGTTTATGAAAACCGATGATGATTCAGGGATAACTAAAACTGGTATTGTAAGGAGAGTGGGTGCTTGAGTTCTAGGGACTTCATGGTGGACATGAACATCTAGTGGAGACACTATTTCTGCATCAGTTTGAGGAATATCCGAAAAATTTAGGAATTTAGATGCCAAGTCGGATGAGCGAGAAGAACAAGTAACAGGGACTTTTGTCTTCTTTGAAACATTAGAAATTGTCACATGGGTATCTTTAACAACTTGTTCTTGAGTAGTCTCTAAATTTTCATTCCCTTGTTGAGCTTTAGTCATTTCAGCATCGTTACCCTCACCTTGAACAATTCATGTAGCAGTCTCAGTGGGTTATTCTAATGATCTGCATCATCATCAAATTGGTCGGTAGTATCATCCATTCCTTGTTCTTCATCACTTTTCATCTCATCATCTTCAGATTCATTTTCTTGATCAAACTCTTCTTGTTCTTGATCATCATCGTCAGATTCTTCATATTGCTCTGAATCTAATTCTTGCTCTTCACTTTCATTCTCTTGCTTACTGCTTTCATCACTTGATTCTTGTTAGTTGTTCGCTAGTCGTCTTATCATTTACCAAGAATAGATTCCTCTCAGAGAGTCATCATTGGTACATCGGGAAACCCTGGTTTATTACGTTCGCTTCACCGTGTTGAGAGTATGTGTGATTCTTTTCAACATTGGTGGTTTCTCATAAAAACGTACAGAACCTCCTAGGATGAGTTTGTGAAAAGTCCTTAATCTTTTCTTCTTGCTTCACTTCCTTGAGCTTTTTCAGATAGTGTAATTCAGACAACGTCTATTCCATTCATGAGCTACATTCCACCTTTCATTTTTCTTTTCTTTTTGACTTGTTTCACATGAAGGCTCTCTAATGACAATACCTGTTGCTGGCTTAGAAGCAGACTTTTTGGCAGGTGTCTTCCATCTTTTGCCCTTTTTGACAAGTTCTTCATCTCTAGGGACTAGCTCACTTTCCTTCTTGGATGGAGACGCTTTCTTAAATTTTCTAGCAACCTTGGGAGGCACTCCACTATATAGATAGCCAAGATAAGTTTGTACGCTTTACTTTTCCTTCACTTTAGACTTGTCAAAATTCAGGTAGAACTGCCTCCATAGATTGTGATGCTTTCTTCTTGAAACAAATACTTAAGGTGTTATCAAGTAGTAATCTTTGAGGTGTACATCCCATTTGTTCTTCAGGAAAGGACTTTTCTTGATTATGAGGAGGGGTGAACTGATACTTTGGTGAAACGGAGGGGGCTAGGTCCATCTTTTCGCGCGCGATTTTGTAGACTTTGTTGTCAATCTGATAGGTGAAGTCTTCCTAGAGTAGTTCCACGTAGTCTACATTCTTCTAATGGTACATGCCCCAAAGAATTTGTGCTTGGGAAAGACGAAGTTTGTCTAGACCACTAGTCTTTCCAGATAGGCTTCTGTTGATAAGAGCATCAAATGTTCTCCATGGTTGATGCATCTGATCAATAATAACAAAATTGAGTGAATTGATAACCCCAGTATGACCGAGATCTCTTAAGAAAGATATAGTGTCTTCTTCAGATGGAAGAGCATCAAAGTCACGACCAGGTACTCTTAGGAAAATTCTAAGATTATCTCTGAAGATTTAAGGTAAGCTTGGGGAATTGTTTCTTCTTATCAATCTTGAATCTGTAGAAGTCATCATGCTTGTATATGCAATTCCAGAATTGATGCATATATACTTCAGGGACATCAGCAGTGATGAGAAATGTAGTATAGCATGGAGCGAGTGCAAGTGCATCTAGAACAACTTGAAATGTTTCCTCTTTTGGTTTCAATCCATGAGGTATTCTTCCATTGCATTTTCCAATGTCAAGTCGATTCTCTTTGGGAACAAGTTCAAGGTCAAGCTTGGTTTATTTAGCAGTGATGAAAGTTATGGTTCTGCTAAGAGTTGTCACATACAATTTATATACAAGCAAATATATATAACATTGAAAGACAATCGCGAGTCAAGACTATTGATGCAAGACAAGGTTTACAACAGGGGATAGGCAATCAAATACAAGGCAACTAACTGACACATAGGCACACAATGCAAAGAACTGATACACATGCAAACAGGATACACACATTCTCATATACCACATAAACAATAGGCAAACTAATGAAATCAAGGCAAACACTAAACATTCCTAAGAAAAATTATACCTAACTAAATCACTAAGTGATAAGATCAGGTTAAATTATACTTAGATTAGGTTATGAGTTTGAATTACCAAGATTAAGTGATTAATTCAATTAGAAAAAAAATCAGGTATAGATAGCCTATGTAATGTGTGTATAGATCTCCTGTTTAAAAATAATGTGTATAGATCTTCTATGTAAAAATGTTGTGTATAGATCTCTTGTTGTAGTTACATGTGTATAGATCTCCTGTGTAAACATGGTGTGTATAGATCTCCTGTTGTAGTTACATGTGTATAGATCACCTGTATTAATGAGCTATGTATAGATCGCCTTTGTTAAGTGTTGATCCTATGCCTTGATCGATTCTTTATGTAGTAAAGTGTTTGTTACCTTGGAAGAATCCAAAATAACAAAGATTGAGACTTTGTATGTATACCAAAGTGTATGCAGAATCTACACTTTGATACTCTAGAGAAGTTTATTAATGGAACATGTAATGACAATCAAACAATGAACACAAACACCAATGCTTCAATATTTTTAAAATAATACGAGTACTCTTTGAAGTACTGGGGTTACAAACCTTGAAGCTATTACAAATTTTCTCTCTAAGTGTTTCTATCACTTGAAAAAGTATATCTCTATTCTAAACTTAGGATCTCCTTTTATAGAATACAAGGAGCCCTTTACAAAGATATCAGCCTATCATTTAGGTTCAGTTACAATTCAAATATAAACATTCCGAAATAATCTTCAGCAATATATTTCAAGTTCAGAGCTTTGCCATCAAGCAGTACTAACTCCTTTTACTAGCAGTATTAAGTAACACTGGCAGTACTAAGATTTGTACTGGTAGTACTAACTCCTTTAGTACTGTTGGCAATATTAAGTCTTGTGAAGATTTATTCCTAACAATCCTCCCCTAAATATGTGATTGTCCTTTAAATCATCAAGTTTCTTCTTAATAAAATCTTCTAGTCTTCTTCCACTGCTGATGATTCTTTCAAACATTTCTGTCACTTCTGCACTTGAGATCTTATAAACCTTAGGAGTTCAATGCATGTTGAATTCTCATGATATACCTCCAACAAAAAATTTTTTATACTCAACATCTTTGTCAACATCTCTTGGCTTAAAGGATACTTCTTCTCTGTCAACATATGAATTGCTAATCCATTCTCCATCCCAAAATGTGTATACCACTAAAATCATTTAAATTCCAGTTAACACTTGTATTCTTGTGATCTTTCCAAATTATCATTACATTTCAATCAGGGCTCAATAAATGTGTGTAAGTCCTGCCAAAAGATCAGATAAATCCGTTGGTTTGAAATTATATACTTTCCTTGACTAATCTATATAATTCTTCTACATCCTGTCTATCAAAGTCTTCAAGCATCTCACTCAGTATTTTATAATTCTTTGAACTGCCATCTCCTCTGAAAACTTGATAATACATGAAAGTCTCTGTCAAAACATAAGTCTTCCAATCCACAATTGGAAACTTTGTAGATATAGATTCGACCTCTATAGGAACCTCTTCTCTGATTTCTCTTTAATTTTTCATAAAAGAGTCTTGATTAAAATCAAAAGAGAAATCTTCATCATTCTTGAAAGAGTATCACGTCACAGAGAATTTTTGGTGACGATATTCTAAAAACAGAAAGAGAGAGCTAAATCCATACGCGAAAAAGCAAATCAAAAGTGTGTTCGAAAAAGAATTGCCAGAACACACAAAAATGGTAAATCAAAAGAATAAAGCGTATGGCATGTGCTAGAAAAATCAAGAACAAAAACATAGGAAAGAAACTGATCAAAAATATGTTCAAAAAGAATTGCCAAAACATATAAAACAAACATAGTGGAAAAAGACAAAGATGTCAAATGAATTGCTTGTTATCTAATATCTCAATTGTATTCATTCAGTAATCATCATGGCACAACAACAACATGCAGCTGATGTTCATCAAGATGAACTGTGTCCTCCAAACAAAAGATATGATCTTATGGATGCTAACAAGAAGGTTGATCTTGATCATATGCAATGTCCACCGGAAAGCAAAATTCTAACGAACATCATCAAGAATCATCCATTATGATTCAGCATTGCAGCTTCTTCATCCGTACCATGGATTTATATGGCACAGTTCTGGCATACTTTGAAGGAAGACAGATCAAAGTATAGGCTCAAGTTTATGCTGGACAAGAAAGAACTTAATCTTATACTGGATGACTTCAGAACAATCTTTCATCTTCCACAAGCAACTGACAACAATCATAATTCATTCGTACCACCACCATCATTTTCTGAAATGGTTCCATTCTACAAACATGTATTAGGATTTACAATGGAGCTGAAGACACCATCAAGTTTCAAGACAACTGGTCTTCTGCATCCATGGCAAACGTTATGCAAGATATTCTCCAAATGCTTGACAACACGTGTCACTGGATGGGATCAACCGCTGATGACGTATAGTCTAACATCGGGTCATGAACCCGACCCACGAATACTATTTATACCTGGACCCATGACGAATGGGCCATAGCGACACCAATACGGGCTTCCAAGGCCCAAACGATACTGCCTACGGGGAAGCCCATAACATATGGGCTATCACGACAAGGATTTAGGCCCACGAGGTCCAACCGGCGCACACGCGCGCAGGTATTTATAACACCCGTTACGAACGAGTTATGATCAGGAGAGGGGCCCACTAGTTATTAAAATAAACGGTGGGGCCTCTTGGTTATTCACCTAATTAATGGGACAAAGCCCATTAGGGTTTGGTGAGAATATAAGGGGCACCTATGCTCTCATCCAAGGTACGCTCTCACAACCCTAACTTTCTACTAAAACCCTAAAACCGATTACTTACTCTCACGCCGGAGGATAATCGTGGGAGACAATCCCACGGTAAGCCTAACGGTGCTTTGTTTCCTTAGTGCGCAGGTCTCATACACCAAGACTCAATTGGTACAGGAACTGGAGCCTAACAGATCCGTATTACCCCTAATCCGGATCTAATCAAGGATCGTCCAACTTTTGTATCAACAGATTGGCGCCATCCGTGGGACCCGACACTAAGAACACTGCCAAAATCTAGAATGACAAAGCAAGGAAACTTTACCCAGCGGACTCCGCAGGCGAAGAAGCAGAGCGACCAAGCCTCTAAACAGGTCTCTAAGCAGGCCTCTGGAAGCACCAATGCGCCACATGATCTGGTCTTCCCAGCGACGGGACCATCCCTGGGGACAACCCAGCCAACCGCCACAATCACAAGCACGGAAGATCTACAGCGTGTTGCTTTCACCACCCCTCCTCAAACGGCGCCAGGGACGAATAGCACCGAGCCGCCACCCCCACCCATTCGAAACAAGGGCCCCGAGTTAGGGGCTGACAACCTCACACTGGAAGGGGTCGCGACTGAACTGGCGCCGAGTGATTTCGTATCTCAGAACTACGAGACTCTGGTCGCCCTCATGCAAGAGGAAACAAAAAAGAGATCAAGCCAGAGCCTACAGGCCCGACTTAACTTTGGTCCGGAGGACGAAGTATCTCCACCGCGCCACCGAAAGGAAAGGCGCAGAGAGGATAACCGTCGACCTCCAGTATTTGGTAGAATCGGAAAGCAAGTTTCGGGCACTCAAACAGCTAACCTGCAGAACTTAAGCGATCTGCGCAATCAGAGCCACATTCTTCCTCGTGTTATCTTTCTACAATTAGCAACTAACAATAGGCAGAGCGACTACTCTATCTCTCTGGTGACAACTACCCATACAGATTCATCCTTTTGTAATTTTCAGTTCTCCAATGATACCTCATATGAGAACATCCAAAGATGTACTTTTATCATTATCTTTGAGATCACACATATTGAATTACGTACATATACTTGGGCGTCCCTTAGTTTCGTTTTGGCACTCTCGGTAACGCGTTTGACCCTGAGACAATAATAAACGAGCATGAAGTCTAGCGAGACACACAACGAGCGCTTCAAGACTTCTCTTACACTGAGCGACCTCATGGAGTGCGACAAGGGCGTGTTCACGCTATAGTTTAGGCAGTACGATCTCTTCGTTTTTATTTAGACTATAGATGCAGTTATGAGGAGAGTCCTTCTTAGGCGGATAGTCTTATCTCTAAAGAATCTTAACACAGCGATACTTGATAAACAGCGATTAACGTATACGCATGAAAGACGAAGAATTGACACTCGATACCGCGGCGGGTCTTTTGTGTTTGTACTATTAACATCTATTCTTTGATCGAACTTGGTTCAGCAAGATGAGAGTGAGGCGGCACTTTGGTGATTCGGGAGTACTAGGATAATGTCTACGCATCACCTAGATGCAGAGACATAGGTGGATCCAATTTAGAGGTAATTACTTACCGATAATTACAAGATTTACTGATTTTGTTGCTGAGGTTATGGATATAGGTTTTGTCTGTCATTTTTTCTTTGTTTATATAAAGAATGGTTAGTGGTGTGGAGGGTGTGGTTATATGGAGTTGGTGAAAGCGGCAGGCAAGGCGAGGTTACATAGGATTAACAGCATTATATACACTCGTAGAAGAAAGAACCTAGGCCAAATAAAAGTAATGGTGTCTGAATCAAATCGAGATCGGGCGGCGTCCAAACGATTTGTTGTTGTTTCGTTCCAGGCTTTTTAATATAATAAAATATATAATATATAATATATATATATATATATATATATATCTAATAATATATATATCGTAGTTAAGATCCATTAAGCAAAGGGATCCTATACCATGTTTAATCCAAATCAATTGAATAAATATTTAAACTCCCTTGCATTTCTCATATGTTATTCCTAAACACTACAACTCAAATCCTCCGCTCCCAATCACCCACTTCATCTGCAGTCAAACCACTTCTTCCTATTTTACTTCTATAAGCAACTAACAACCCCTACAATATCCTTTTAATTCAATATGCCATGAACCTAACACCAAAGATGTCTTTATTTATCTTTTGACTTTTGAAGTACAAATTAGTCACCTTAGTTTCTTTTTGCATCCGGTAACCGAGCATAAAACGAATGAACTACGGCTTCAAGATCTCTTAATGAGGTCTCGGGTAAGGTGTTGCATGTTTAGTTTTCGTTTATTTTAGACCTATGATGAGTTGGCTTTCGATGTATTAAAGATCTTTAAAGATCTTGATATCAATTAACTTACGAAAGAAAGCAACACCGAGGTCTTTTGTTTTTTTATTTTCGAATCTTGTTGGTGTTTGAGGGACTTTGTGATGTAGTTGTTGCCGTGAGGATGGTGATGGGATTAGGAGATGAATTAAGTTTTGTTTGTTGCTGAGGTTATGATATAGGTTTGTCTGTCATTTTTCTTTGTTTATAAGATGGTTAGTGGTGGTGGTGTGTGGTTATATGGAGTGGTGAAGCGGCACGTGGTACATGGATTAAGCATTATACACTCGGAAGAAGAACCTAGGCCAAATAAGTTATGGGCTGGAATAAATCGGCGTCCAAAACGATGTTTATATATATATATATATATATATATATATATATATATATCGTATTGTATCGAGCCGAAAACATTAGCCGAACAACAATGGAATTGGCCCAAAGTCAAATATAAAAAGAAAAGTTACAAAACGGACCCTCAACTTTTAACTAATTACGACTTTTTTATATAATAAACTTTATTTATCAAATATATAACACATATGTACCGATTCATTCAGATAAGAAAACACTATCGGAAAGATCTTTGAATTGCGAACAAAACGAGCCCAATATTAAAATGCTTCTGACATACGCACGATTTTATAAAAAATATTGAAGTTTAATATAAATAGGAAATAAAAAAAATTTACAGAACGTACCCTCAACTTTTAACTATTTACGGCTTTCTTATATAAAAAACTATACTTCTCAAATATATTCGCTCTATAAATAACGTATACTTCGCTCCAACGACAAACACTTATTTAAATTCTGTGATTGTTAAAAAAAATGTACTGTGAAATAGAATACATGTATTGCATACAAGTCAACCCCGCCGCAACGCACGGGCACATTCCCACTCAATATTCATTCGAAATCGATTCGCAAAAAAAATTATGACTCGCGGCAATGCGCGGATATCTTGCTTGTTATAATACAAATACGGGGTGTTAATACAAATACGGGGTGTCGTTACGCTAATCCCTTTGATGGGCCTGAAGAGGGCCAACTAAAAGTGGGCCTGAGGATTAGCAATTTTGAGTTTTTGGCATGGTTAAATATAAATAGTCATGTAAAAGTGACTACGTATATCTGATCAAAAAAGTTGCATCGAGTAAAATGCTAGGGAAGCACTTTTTAAAATGATTATTTCTCGAAAGGCTGATACATTGCAAAAAAATGATATCACCAAATTGTGCTTCGACTTAGACGTGTATGCCACGTTATTATAACCTTTATTAAAAGGCAGGATACCTACATTAATTATGCATTAAATGTCTCGGGTTTTCGACCGGGTCGACCCGCCGGAAACGCTGTCGGAACCGGTCGTTACCCGATCGTTGACCCGTACCCGGATCCAACTCTATATATATATTTTTTTATTTTTTTTCGTTAATATCAGTTCTCTCTCTATCATCTCTTCTCTCACAATCTCCCTGAGACAATGGATTCCAGGTGGCCGTTTCTCATTATGCATGATTGCCATTTGGAATCCATCTTCCTTGATGGTTTATATGGTGTGGAATTGTGGGTTGTTCGTTGTTGCTGCAATTATATATGCGCCATGGGGGTTTGCTTGGTGGTGGTGGTTTTGGTGTTTTTCTCTCACCTTTCTCTGCTGTGGATCTGAGTTGTTTATATCTCAATCAGACCCACTCGCAACTTCTTCCCACTGACCACCTAACAACTATTTGGCCTCACGCCCAGAGATGCCACCGATCTCTTCGTTTCCGCCATTCATGGTGGGTGGCGTTGGTGGTCGGTTGGTGATGTTGGTGAGCTAAGGTGGACGTTTGTTTGGGTTAGCTTATTGCTGGCTTTTTTTGCGATCGATAAACTCGAGGTGAAGCAGGTATATTTTCTAAAAACCTAATTTTTTGTAGTAACCAATGTTGTTGCAATGCTACTTTTGTTGTTTGTTTTGGGGGTTTAATAACCTTTGATAATTGGTGTTGTTGGCTATTTGTTAGTTGCTACTTTTGTTTGTTAAATGTTTTGTGCTTATTGATGTCTTCCTATTTTTGATATATGATTTTCATAGTTAATTGATTTTTTTGTGTTTGGTAGTCACTGTTATGATTACGGCGATTACATGTGTTGGAAATGCTATGTTCAATTTGTTCCTTTTGATGAATCCGAACACGTTAGCAGCTTTAAATAAAGGCGTAAACATTCGTTTTTGGCAGGGTAAACTATTTAGTTTGCAACCATTGCGGAGGTGTACGTTTTTCAGCCATAGCAGCTGTGTGTGTCTATAGGATGCTAACGAATCTGAAACTCGCTACATTTTCTAAAAAGGCAATGATGAGCGGAAGTGTGATATCGCTTGGCTAGGCTATCTTTGTTGTACGCAGCCGTGATATGCCATTTTCTAAAACTTCCATCTGAGCCAAATGGGCCATGTAGAAAAATACTTCTAATTTACTACACGTGAGAGTGATAAAACCCTTATTACGCGGTCTAAATGCTACGCTTACCTCTTAGCCGCTGTTAACTGTCTTAAATCTCAAACGGTATTCTAAAAAGGCAATGATAAGCAGAAGTGTGATATCGCTTGGCTAAGCTATCTTTGTTGTACGCAGCCGTGATATGCCATTTCCTAAAACTTCCATCTGAGCCAAATGGGCGATCATTTATATAAAGGGCGATACATTTGAATAAATGCGCTTTTAATGCTTGGCGGGTTTTTTCTAGATACTCGGATGAGGGAGTCAACGGTGCTATCACACCCCGCCAAGGCGGAATCGCAAGGCATGATTAATAGGCATCATCACAACACAAGGCGTCAAAATAGAGAAAACTAAAAATGACATTTATTAAACTCCAAAATCAAAGCGTGTTATGACAACGCTCAAAACAAAAATCCAACATATAATGCATGAAGAACAAAACATGACAAGTTCAATTGATAACTAAAACAGATAAATCATAGACTCCGCATGCAAGCCTATGGTCCAGCTAACTCCCCTTCCTAACTCTTCACACGTTTTGCTCACCTGAAAATGATGCTAAAAACGTCAACATAATTGTTGGTGAGAGTTACAGGTTTAAGACACACATATGACACCGCGATCAACAAAAACAACATTTACGAACATATATGCATGGCTATTCTATCACAAAATAAATTCACAATTATCTGGGGTGGATCGTACCCCTCGTCCCAAAATCTATCTCCGCGCAAGACTAACCCACTTGACTAGCTAAGTTCGTTTGGGTTCACACTAGGCCATGCCATTCTCACATGCACATGCCTTACCATAATTCACACCACATAGAAATAGCACATAGTAATCATATAGTTCGACACTTAAAAACACATATCACGGTTCATAATTCAAAACAGTTTTGCATCATTTCCATCCCAAAATAAGTAAAAAGTGGGACTGTAAAACTCACCTCGATGCAAAGCAAATCCAAACTCTTTAATTAACCTTGCAAAGAATCTAAACAAAATAACACACATACGTTACCATCCGTGATTAGTCACACACCCAAGTCGACTAACAATCACAACGTGAATAATCTATATCCTATCTAATTCAACCTCTATATAACTCCACATACTCTACCTTAAATTACCTCACAAACCTTACTTCTCACTTCTCTGCATTTTATCCCGTTTTTATAGTCACAAGATGATTCTAAATAAAATACTTAAACACCTAATTATTTCTTTTCCTTACATCCCATAGATCCCTAATGAGTTGTGAGCTTCTATGATTTTTTTAGAAAAAATAATAATGAGTCTAACTATTTTATAAAAATTCGTCATCACAAATCACCCAGATTCGGATCTAAACGCAACCCAAAAATTATTGACTTATTAACATCTAAACAATGAATTAGCCTTATCCCTTTGAACTGAAGTTTATAGACACATGAAATATGATCTTTGTGTTTTGGCAACTCTAAATTTGAATTTTAAATAGGGTTTTTACTCCTCGTAATCTGACCTAAATATGACCCGTATTTACTGTTTAACAACTTTTCTTGCAAAAATCATTTAACTAACTTCCCGGACTCCAAATCGCGCGAGGCCGGACTTTTTGAAAAGTAGACTCTCTGAAATTATAAATAAACTTAAGAAAATAAATGTTTCATTACTCCATCACGGAGATATTCATCAAACAATTCAGACCTAAATTCCAGATTATACAAATTCATGATTTAAACGAAATTCGAGCCCTAAACTCTAACAATAATTTATAAACGCAACCTTAACGATCTAAGATTTATCTAAACTAATTAATTACAGAAACTTAATCATAAATATAAAACCCTAATCCATCCTTAATGATCGTTACGTTAAATAAAATCAATTGAATTGAAAAAGGTTTAAGAAATCGATACCTTAAAGCTTAGAAATCAAAACCCTAAAATTTTTTAGGTTTTCCCTTGTTCCTTGTGTTGATCGTCTGGCCAAAGAGAGAGAGAGGAGAAAGTGATTTTTGATTTAGTTATGATTTTTATTTATAGGCTTAAAGGATAATTACCAAATTAAAATTATAGTTTGACTCAAACTTGTTTTCTCTCCCTTGTTTTTCTCCCCTATTCGGTCGATCCACACACACCCTTTTTTTATTTTTTATTTATTTATTTATTATTTATACAAAAACCCTTTAATTTAGTTATTTTTATAAAAACCTTTACTTATTTTGCTAAACCTTGAACTTTCTAACTAGTTTTCAAACTAATCTTCATTTCTAACTATTTCTAAAAATAGAAAGTATTCTAAAATCTATAAAATACTAAACTAATATATATAATATGAATTACATATACATAGTACGTACACAGAATATTACGTACACGACATTTAAAACTACGCAAAGCTTCACAAAGATTTTCATTTCCCACAAGTACCATGATTTCACCACTCATGTACTTCCATCCCATACACATATATAACACATAAAACACTTAATGACACACATAAACTGAATTATACAGGCTTTAACTAACCTGCTAAAATCTCAGTTGTCACAGTATCCCCTCCTTTAGAAAACTGGTCCCGAGATTAACAATTAGTCCGACAATAGCATTCTCAAACCAACTTGGATACTTGGCATTCATAAGAATCCCACTTTTCCCAGGTAAACTCTGGTCCACGTTTGGAATTCCACCGCACTTTCACAATATGTATCTTACTACGCTTAAGAGTTTTGACCTCACAGTCCATAATCTCTAAAGGCTCTTCTACAAAACGTAAGGTCTTATCTACCTTAATCTCATTCAATGGCACATGCAAATTTGCATCAGCTAAACACTTCTTTAGATTTAACACATGAAACGTGTCATGCACACCACTCAATTCTTCAGGTAATCTCAACCTATATGCCACATAACCAATCCTCTTGAGGATCTCGAAAGGTCCTACAAATCTTGGAGCTAACTTTCCTTTCTTTCCGAACCGCACTACACCTTTCCAAGGTGAGACTTTCAACATTACATGATCACAAACTTGAAACTCTAAAGGTTTCCTTCTATTATATGCGTAGCTCTTCTGACTATCTCTAGCAGCTTTAAGGCTACTTTAATCACAACCATTTTAGTCATATCCGTTTCAAGCACCATCTTCGGTCCAATTAATCTGCTATCTCCTATCTCAACCCACAATACCGGCGACCTACACTTCCTTCCATACAACGCCTCAAAAGGAGCACAATGAATGCTCGAATGATAGCTATTGTTATAGGAAAATTTAGCCAACGGCAAATGAATATTCCAACTTCTACCAAAATCAATCACACACGCTCTCAACATATCCTCTAACATTTGTATTGTACGTTCGCTTTGTCCATCCGTCTGAGGATGATAATTCGTACTCATATCTAAACGCGTTCCTAACGCTTTTTTGCATCGTTTGCCAAAACCTTGACGTAAAACGTCCATCCCTGTCAAAAATAATCGATGTTGGTACACCATGACGTGCAACAATCTTATCGATGTACAACCTTGCTAGCTTTTCCATACTATAATCCTCTCGTATTTCCAAGAAATGTGTCGATTTGGTCAACCTATCAACTATGACCCAAATTGCATCATGACCACTACTTGACCATGGCAACTTTGTTATGAAGTCCATAGCTATTTTCTCCCACTTCCACTCAGGTATCTCAGGTTGTTGCAATAAACCTGACAGTCTTTGATGTTCAACCTTCACCTTTGCGCATGTCAAACACTTGCTAACATAAATAGCAATCTTATTTTTCATACCCGGCCACCAATACATGTCTCGAAGATCATAGTACATCTTGTCTGCTCCAGGATGTACAGAGTACCTCGTCTTATGAGCTTCGTCCATGATCTTGGTTCTTACACCGCCCACTAATGGAACCCATATACGATCCATATAGTGTAGGCTTCCATCCTCTCTCTTTTCCATTTGTTAGTCCGTACCATTCAATCCTTCAGCTATCACATTTTCATCCTTAAATGCTTTAACTTGAGCTTCCAATATTAGTCCTTTAACTCCGGACTGAATTGTCACAGCTATCGCTCGCACTCGTCGAGGCTTCACTCTCTCATTTCTACTTAAAGCATCAGCTACTACATTTGCTTTACCAGGATGGTACTTAATCTCACATTCATAATCACTAAACAGCTCTAACCATCTCCTTTAACGCATATTCAACTCCTTCTGATCAAATATGTGTTGAAGGCTCTTATGATCTGTATAGATAACACTCTTTGTTTCATACAAATAATGCCTCTAAATCTTTAGCGCAAACACCACCGCGCCTAACTCTAAGTCATGAGTCGTGTAGTTCTTCTCGTGGATCTTCAATTGCCTTGATGCATAGGCGATTACCTTATCTCTTTGCATAAGAACACATCATAATCCTTGGTTTGACGCATCACAATAAACAACAAAACCTTTTACTCTATCTGGTAACGACAATAGTGGTGCATTACACAAATTATCCTTCAATGTTCGAAAAGCTTCCTCCTGTGATAGGTCTCGTTTATCTTGAATCAAACATATCAATCATGGAAGCATAGAGAGAATAGTAGAGGATGGCAAGTATTCAAATTTCAAAAGATATTAAAAATGGAAGGAAAATGGAAGAGTTAGTTACAAAGCATCATCCTCTAATGAAGATTAGAGGGGTATTTATAGGTGAGGGAAGGAGGCTTCCCTTCCTTTATTTTCCTAACTTAACACTTCTAGTCCCTAGACTTTGGTAATTATGCTATTTCATTCTTTTAGCATAATACACCTTATTACAAACTACATTGACATTAACAAAAGAAAGACTAATAACTAAAAAACATAAAATCACATAATTAACACTTTTAATGATCCTAACAATCTCCCCTTAGGAGTGATTATTTCAGGGCGTTTCTTTCGTGGTCCAAGTGGCTTCCATTCAACGACATCTCCCATTATTCTATATGTCTACGATGTCTTCAATCTTTCTTCAATCTGTCTTCAATCTCTTCTTCAAACAACTTAAGTTACTCTCTGCTTATCTTTAGTGAGATCTTTTTGTACATAACCCATACTTGATATCATTATTATAACTCTTCAGACCTTTTAACACTCTATTTAACGTTGCATCACAAAACTTTTGGATCTCTGAATGTCTCATCACCCGTTTCTCTTTCTTGCTATTTTTGTAAATAATTCCATGCACAGGCTCATAGATGATAGAGAACATTTCATGATCTTCAATTCCTGGGAAAGTCATTGTTGGTGCAGTGAGATTAACCTTCTGTTGATAGCTTCAAGTTGGAAGTCATGTACTCTTTCCCATATCACTGTACTTCTAATGAATACTGATAAAGACCATAGCAATCATGTATCTGCATAATCCGGTACCTTTCCATTCATAATCAACAAGTATATGTCCTCAATTCATTCTTATTGAGATCTTGTGTATGGCTCAGTTATTGGGACACTAGGTACTTCATTAGCTCTTCTTGCGACAATCTTTATTCTCTGGTGATAACTTGTGTTCAGACCCAATTCCCAGTATGTTTGACAAACTTGAATAATCTTTGAGTTTGAATAACCTTTCCTTTGGTTTCCTGCTCTTTTTCTTTCCTTTGTGGAAAATCTTTGCAGAGGATTCTTCATTGTTCAAACCATATCGTAGCATAAGGATTAAAACTTTAGGAACACACTTATTCACTATATGGATGTGTCGTTCTTCAATATCATCATCATTAAAAATAACAGCAGGAAATATGATGAAGTGACAAGACTAATCTTCTCGGGGTCCAAAATTTCCTTTCTTCAATACTAAAGGTCTGGATGAATCAGAGAGAACGATGAGTTCAGGATCTTGTGGACAGTAGGAAACTAATGGTGTGGTATTTGTGGATGTGGAGAGGACAAGAATTTATTTTCTTCTCTCACGGACAATGTCACTCTTCAAGAAAATTTTTCATTGATCACTGTGATACTGATGCTCTCATCCTCTAAGCTACATCTCTGTCTCATCCATCTCATCAAGCCACTCTTTCTCAGCTTAGCTTCATCATATGGTCAGCGATACTTCTTCCTTAATGTCTTGTGAATACTCTGCTTCGTTGTATTTATCATCATCTGAAGCATAAGAGTCAGTCCAAAAATCAAAATCATCATCTTGCTCTTGATTACCTGAAGTTGATGGACCTTGTTCCTCTTGAAAAACTTGTCCAGACGACGACTCTCTAGACGCATAAGCTTCATACTCCGATGTCTTCTGCCGCTTTGCACTATTCTCCCCCTCAAGATGAGCATCATCATGAGGATCGTCCTGATCTCTTGGGCGAACGGCAGGACTTCTACATGCATTTTGTGGTACCGTATTTCTTTCAAACTTCATCTGGAGAGCCAACCATATTGCTATGTCTTGTTGTTGTAATTGAGGATTGGCTTTCATAGCAAGGTACAATTGATATTGTTGATCTGGAACAGAGGATGTTTGTGATTGAGCTGGATGAACATGAAGAATATGTCCAGACATATAACTTCGTACGGATGCATCAACTTGAGAAGGAATGACATTGGCAATTGCATTCTCAATTTGTGTCGAAATTTGAGCCTGAATATTTCCACGTTCCTGCAGAATAGCTTTAGCAATCAATCTTTTCATCTCTTCTTTAGCCTTTTGCCTCTCCAGAATCAACCCTTCCGCAACATACACTGGAACTTGATTCCGAACTTGTTCAGGAACTTGCTCCTTAATGTGTTTATCTACCATAGTGGGTAATGTCTCAACCATTACATCATGAAGATTATCAGCAAGTGTATCGAATGACTTTCTTGGCATGAACCTCGCCCGTAGATGTGCAAAGAAGTAACCATAACTTCCTTGTAACTCGTGAAAGAAGCTCTTGTAGCGTTTGAAGCGAGTAGCTTTTGTCTTGAATAGTGATAGAAGTCGATTCATTTTAGCTAACTTTTTGTGAGGTGAACTTGATGATGATGTAGAATGAGGAGTATCCGTCAATTCCTGGAGTTTCTCGGTATCCGAAGATACGAGATTAGTATGAATCCTAGGAGATCTAATTGGTGTGGGGATTGGTGAATTCCTAGTCTCCTCTACAATCTTCCCTTTCTCCCTTCTCTTTAATTCATACACCTCATCAGTTATTTCTTCATCTTCATCATTTACATTTACTGGTATAACACGTTAGTTTGCTCCACCTCCTTCTCTTTAGAAATCTCTACTTCCTTTTCTTTAGCAATCCCCACCTCCGGACTTTCCTTATCACTCTGGGGCTCTATCCTAGTGCCGGGAATATTTGGTTCATCATTCCTAGGGATTGAACTATCATCAACAATATTCTCTTGTCCATCCACCATCTTTTCAATTTCTTCAGATGCCAAGTGCTCATCAACCAGTGCCACATTTTCTCTTGCTTCCTGCTCCTCATGAAGTTTATGCCAGTAGATAACTTGTAATGTAATCTTGTAAAATCATTATCGGCTTGTCCACATTGGCACTGGAGCTGGTGGTGTAAGACGTGGTGGATTCTCCTTTCAGAAAATGAAGATGATCACGGTTGAGCGTCTTAGAGCACTTGACTCATACCAACTTCCTTATCAGGGTTAGGTACCTAGGGGCGTTGGGGCTATGCGTTCACTGTGGGTAGACTCAGTCGGCTATGACGGAGTAAGAGGAAACATCTATCCCAAACACCTCACATCATCGATATTGGACTCTGTTAGCTTCGTTTCATCAGTGTATTCCAAGCTGGTATCTGTATTCCAACTTTGTTTTTGTGTCTTCTTGAGTTAAAAATATTCTTCATGATATCATCATCTTGCAAGTTGTGATACATGTCTCGAGCACGTCTTGAGATGTCAGGAAAGATAGTCATGTAGTGACTGACAATGATCTTTGTAAATCTTAGATATGGAATCGAAGATGTTGGATGATGAAGCGAATAGTAGAGTCTTTCCATAGTAACTCCACATAATCCACATGAATGTTATTGACAAAACAATATAGCATTTGCATTATCTGCAATGGCGGGTTGTCTCATCCAGTGACACGTGTTGTTAAGCATTTGGAGAATATTTTGCATAAAGTTTGCCATGTCTGCAGAAGACCAGTAGTCTTGAAATTCGATTGTGTTCTTTAATCTCATTGTAATCTAATACCTCCCTTACTGCTTGTAGAATGGAACCATGTCAGAAAATGATGGTGGTGGCACGAATGAATTATGATTGTTGGCAGTTGCTTGTGGAAGATGAAAGATTTGTCTGAAGTCATCCAGTGTAAGAGTGAGTTCTTTCTTGTCCAGCATAAACCTGAGCCGATACTTTGATCCGTCTTCCTTCAAAGTATGCCAAAACTGTGCCATATAAATCCATGGTACGGATGAAGAAGCTGCAATGCTGAATCGTAATGGATGATTCTTGATGATATTCGTCAGAATTTTGCTTTCCGGTGGGCATTGCACATGCTCGAGATCAACTTTCTTGTTAGCATCCATAAGATCATATCTTTTGTTTGGAGGGCACAGTTCATCTGGATGAACATCAGCTGCATGTTGTTGTTGTGCCATGATGATTACTGAATGAATACAATTGAGATGTTAGATAACAAACAATTCATTTGACATTTTTGTCTTTTTCCACTCTGTCTGTTTTATATGTTCTGGCAATTCTTTTTGAACATATTTTTGATCAGTTTCTTTCCCATGTGCTCGTTCTTGCTTTTTCTAGCACATGCCATACGCTTTATTCTTTTGATTTACCATTTTTGTGTGTTCTGGCAATTCTTTTTCGAACACACTTTTGATTTGCTTTTTCGCGTATGGATTTAGCTCTCTCTTTCTGTTTTTAGAATATCCTCACCAGAAATTCTTTGTGACATGATACTCTTTCAAGAATGATGAAGATTTCTCTTTTGATTTTAATCAAGACTCTTTTATGAAAAATTAAAGAGAAATCATTCAACTTCTTAAAATTGTTTTGTGAAAGAGTATCATTTTGACACAATAACAGATTTTGAGAACTTTTTCCAGAAATCTTTTGACAAAAACTTTCTTTATAATGATAACATAGAATCAGGTAATCTCAAACCCACAACTGAATGGACACTAAGTCACTCTCTCCTCATTCTGTTCATTGCAGAAAACGGCCGAAGCCGGACATGACTTAGTCCACTTAAACAATTGAGATTTGGATTAACAGATTCAAGTCATAAAAACTTTTTCTTTCACTTTTTGTCATGAATCCTAAACAATGAAGACAAACATATCTAATTCAATAATTGAATGGACACTAAGTCACTCACTCCTCATTCTGTTCATTGCAGAAAATGGCTTAAACCGGACATGACTTGGTCCACTTAAACAATTACGAATAGATATATATGACCTATAGCTCAGAATTCATAAAAACTTGATTTCTTTTTCAAAATTATTCACCACGCTTGAGAAACTGATATTGTTATTCCACAGACATTTAAGCATTAAACATCATAAGCATGAATCATCAACATTATTTCTTTCTCAAAACACCTTCACTTTTCCACAAACGTACTTTCACTGTATTTTGACTTTTTAATATTACTGAATTTTGACTTTTTAACCTTTTCGAGTTTTATTTTTTGACTATTACTGAGTTTCACAAATACTGATTCTTTTTTACATATGAAAAACCAAACTCAATTCAAACTCGATCCTTTATATTATCATTCTCGAATTACCACCTGAAGTCAATTAAACTCGATAAACATCAAACTCGGTAAACCTCATACACATCTGAATTTCAATTTAAACTAATTGTTAATCATGTATAGGCTATTCATCACGTATTTTTACTGAATCTATGCATATTATCAACCTTGATGTGTAATTATTGACAAAAACTCGATGATACATAAACTCGATAATCATCAATATTACCGAGTTTAAACTCGATAATACATAATCATCAATTAACAGTTTGATTATTCTCACCCACTTACGTTTGAGAAAGAAAAGTGATAGAAATCGTTGTAATGAACTCAAAAAGACTTACGTTGATTTTCTTCTCAAACTCGATCAAAGGATTCGGTAACTAGAAAAAAATAAAATGAAAAATTTTCCTCTTATAGCCACCAATTTTTTTTTAAAATTGACACATTTAGCCCCCGTGATTTCATTTTAGATTTGTTTTTCAATTTTTCACAAACTCCCCCTTGAATAATGAATTTTTGTCAAAAAAACTCCCCTTTAAAATGAAATCATGTAAAGTACTTAGTCCGAAAAGGAAAATGCTTAAATAAAACCCCCCCTTGAAACTGTAACGTTTTTCAAATTCAGTCTTTATGAGAGATCATTGTTTTTATTTTATTCCCAAAATGATGTTTGTGAATGGAAAATTTTAAGAACTCCCCCTTAGATCATGATTCCGTATTTTCAATTTGAAAGCTTTTTATAAAAACTTGGAATCATGAATCTAATCATGTGATCTTATTAAATTATGTTTTTTTTAATATGTCAAATTTTTTCTTTTGTTTTTGAAAAATTTATTTACATGTTTTTGATGTATGAACTTTTCAAGAAGATAACTTTGTCAGGCTTTCCAACTGAGTTGGAGTCATACATCTCATACCAATGCGATGAACTAGATACTCAAAGCGTTCTTTTGGAAGCGCCTTAGTAAATAGATCCGCAAGTTGGTATTCTGTCCCGACAAAGTAAATTTCCACAATACCCTTCTCAACATGTTCTTTAATAAAATGATACCGGATGTCAATGTGCTTAGTCTTAGAATGTTGGACCGGATTACATGAAATTGCAATGGCACTCTTGGAATCACAGTACATCGGAATCCGATTGTATTTGTATCCATAGTCCAAGAGTTGTGTATGCATCCAGATTACTTATGCACAACATGCGAACAAGGAAACATATTCAGCCTCAGCAGTAGACGTCGCAGTACAATCATCTTTACATCCTGCATGGCCCGCATCTGAATAGGCAATTAGTTCAAATCCGGAATCCTTCGGATACCATAGGCCCATGTTATAGGACTGTCTTAGGTACCGAAAGATCCGTTTTACCTATTTGAGGTGTTTGATCGTAAGACGTGCTTGATAACGAGCACATACAAAAGTAGCAAAAGCAATGTCTGGTCGACTGGCTGTTAGGTACATAAGCCCTCCTATCATACGACGATAAGTCATTTGATCAGTAGGAGTGCCTTGTAAATTAGCATCCAGCCTCTCAGTTTCCATTGGTGTACTCATGGAGACACACTCATCCAGACTATGTTTCTTTAACAATTCAATTGCGTATTATGACTGACTTATGAATATGCCACGGGGAGATTGATGAACTTGAAGTCCAAGAAAGAACTTTAGTTCACCCATCATTGACATTTCAAAATTATTTTTCATTAGATTTGCAAAACGTTTTGAAAAATCTGGATTTGTAGATCCAAAAATAATGTCATCAACATATACTTAAACAAGTAATATGTCTCCCCCGTGACGTCGTGTGAACAAAGTCGGGTCATTAATACCTTTAGTGAACCCATGTTCAATTAGAAAAGAAGACAATTTGTCATACCATGCACGAGGTGCTTGCTTAAGACCGTATAGAGCTTTTTTCAACCTGTAGACATGATCTGGAAATTCTGGATCAATAAACCCTTCAGGTTGGCTGACATAGACTTCTTCTTTCAAAGGACCATTAAGAAAAGCCGTTTTGACATCCATTTGAAAGATGGTGATATTCTTATGAGCAGCATAAGAAATAAACATCTGAACAGCCTCAAGATGAGCAACAGGAGCAAATGACTCTTCAAAATCAATGCCTTCTTCCTGCTTATATCCTTTAGCCACAAGACGAGTTTTGTTCCGAACCACAATATTTTCAGCATCACACTTATTCTTCCAAAGCTATTTGAGAGCAATAATACTCTTTCCTTCTGGTCGTGGAACGAGTTTCCAAACTTGAAGTCACTTAAATTGATTCAACTCATCTTGCATAGACTCAATCTAACTATGGTCTGCCATTGCTTCTTTGATATTCTTTGGTTCAATAGTACTAACGGTTAATGCATACATGCATACTTCAGAATCTGTATGTTATCGTTGACGAGTCATGACAGGTTTGGATGGGTCACCAATAACTTGGTCTAGAGGATGATCTTTTATCCAAATATGAGTTGAGGGTTGTACTTGATGGAAATTCTGCACATTTGATGGTTCTAGAGCCGTTGTAGATGACTCAATTTCCTCATAACTTAAAGGATTATATTGAACAAACTATGCATTACCATCAAAATCAGCAGTGTCTTCTTGATTAAATTCATCAGCTTCGGTCAAAGAGATTAGAGAAGTTTGTTCTTTAGATGTAGTGACAACAGGAGGAGCCTCATGCGTGTCAACAATGATTGAAGATGTGGAAGGTGAGTCTTCATGAACTTGAGTCGGTTGTGCAGCTGAATAGATGGGTGTATCAAAAGACTTTTGCTCATAATATTCTTTAAACATTGGACCGAACAAATTATCCAAATCTTCTTTAGATGGAGTATTCATTGGTTCTGCTGACGAATTATGATTGTTGAATCGTTGAAGTTCGGGTTCT
Organism: Tanacetum coccineum; assembly: GCA_026074375.1. Lineage (NCBI taxonomy): Eukaryota > Viridiplantae > Streptophyta > Magnoliopsida > Asterales > Asteraceae > Tanacetum > Tanacetum coccineum. Next base: position 108,307 of record BQNB010000441.1, on the reverse strand, counting down.
AAACAGTCGTGTTCAGAAGCCATAGTTGTGAGCTCATCAAACTTGACATGAATAGTCTCCATTATCATTTTGGTTTGTCGGTTATAAATTTGAAAGCCTGTTGATGTTTCCGAATAACCAATAAATACCCCAATGTCTGCTTTTGGTTTCATTTTTCCAAGATCATCTCGGTCATTTGTTGGATAACACAATGAGCCAAACACATGAAAATATGCAATATTCAGTTTTTGACCGTGTAATAGCTCATAAGGTGTTTTGTTGTATCATGTATGGATGTTTGACTGATTTTAAGTAAAACAAACTGTAGCTACTGCTTCAGCCCAAAGAAATTCAGGTAACCGAGAAAAGATAGGCATTGTGCGAGCAGCCTCAACAAGAGCACGATTACGTCTTTCAACTACTCTATTTTGCTGAGGTGTTCGAGCGATTAAAAATTCTTGCATGATGCCTAACTTTTCATAATGAGCTTTAAGAGATATGTTTTTGAATTCAGTACCATTGTCAGTACGAATCTTACAAACTTTTGCTTTGTAATTCAATTGAGCTTGAGCAATGAATTTCTTGATGATCTCTGGAGTTTCATCTTTCGAGCGAAGAAAATAAACCCATATCTAGAAAAATCATCCACTATCACAAGAATATACTTCTTTCCATTGATCGAAGCTACCCTCATTGGACCGCATAAATCCATATGAAGTAATTCCAATTTGGAATGATCACTTGGAACCAATTTAGGTGGATGAGAAGCTTTCTTGCTTTTTCCCCTTTCACAAGCAGAACAAAGGTGATCCTTTCCATATTTGAACTTTGGTAGACCGTCAACCAAGTCAAGTCTGGTAAGATCGTTTATGGTACCAAAATTAAGATGTGACAGTCTTCGGTGCCATAACCATGACTTTGTTGAAGTTGCTTTGGACATGAGACAAACGGGTGAAGAAGCAGCCATGTCAGAAATGGAGATAGTATACAAATTGGAATCACGTCCACCTGTGAGCAAATCATCTCCTTGCAGATTTCGTACGTAACATGTATTGGAACGAAAAGCCACTTCTAAATCTCCATCACAAAATTGTCCAACGCTAAAGAGGTTATGTCCAAGACCTTCAACATAATATACATGACAAATAGTGATATTGCCATGTATATAATCGCCATAGCCTGTGATTGCTGCAAAATTATCATTTCCAAAGCGAACGGTGCCCATGAATTTCTCAATGAAATTTCTCAATAGTGACCGATCACCCGTCATATGCTTTGAACAACCGCTGTCAACAACCCACAGAACGATCTGAACTACCTGCAACACAAGAAGAGACAACACATGGACAACTGGGCAATTTGACTACCCATTTCTTAACTGAAACCGATGGTTTCTCAGATGAACGAGTATTATGAACATTCAGTTTTATGCTGACAGGAGTCCAAATAACATTTGGTTGTGATTCAAACCACTTTTGCCAAATTCTACTTGTTCGAATCTTGTTCTTTATGAATGTGTTTAACGGTTTATCTCGCAACTTTCTTTGCTTTATCCTAGACGCACTAGAAACCTTATCCTTAGCTTTTGATGCACTTTCTACATCAATCTTAGATTTGGAAACTACAAAAGTAGTATCTAGAGTCTTAGATTGTGTCTTTTTCTCAGAAAACCTAGTCTTAGGAGCTACAAAAGTAGTTTCTGAAGATTTTGGTGGTCTAGAATTAGTTGAGAAGGTTCTACGAACATTCGAACGCACATTTAATTTATGTTTGGAATACATTTATCATGACAAGGAATAAGAACATTTTTCATACAAGAAACACATAACAAAGTTTTTGCTTTAGAAGCCTTTGCAACATCAATATCAATTACATTTTCCTTGTTCGAAATAACATTTGCAGATGTATTGTCTGTTTGCTTATTTTTCCTAACATAAACTGCTACATTCTTTGCTGCTTTCTTAGAGTTATCTAAGACACTGTGCGCAACATGTGAATCTCTACTCATTGGTCTTCTAACTCTAGATGTAGCATTCATTCCTGTAGAAGATAAAGCACTCTTAGTCTTGTTTGTTTGTGATTCTTGTGTTGTGACAACTCTGTACATTCCTGGTCTAATGACATGTGTGTTTTGATTTACCCCTGTTTGTTTGGTAGGTGAAGTCTGTAAAGTGACTGGTTTTGACACAACATGGTTTTCTTTTGTTTTATGAACATTCGTTTTCTTTTAAAAAGCGTGTTTGTTTAGTGGTGTGACACAAAGAAGAGATTGATAACCATTTGTTTTTTCAAACTTAGTATTTACAGACTTACCTTTTTCAACTTTTTCCAATCTTGTCTTTAACTCAGATATGGTAGATAAAAGATCTTCCTTCCTTTGCTGATGAATCTTTCAAACATCCTTCTACTCTGCACTTGAGGATCTTAATAAACCTAGAATTTAAAAGCCTGTGAACCCATGATCAACCTCCAATTTCTTTTTCAAAACATCTTGGAACTCATCTCTTTGACTTAGAGGGTATTTTCTTCACTGTCAGCATATTTATGGGCTATACCATTTTCTGCATCAGTAAAATTGAATACCACAAAAATCATATAAACTCCAGCTTATCACAATTGTATTACATCTGATTCTTTCCATATTTCCCTTCTCATCAGCTCAAACAAAGTGTGCAAATCTCCCCAAAGCATCAAATCATATCCTTCAGGTCTTGAAGCACTATACCTTTCTTTGACTAATCTGTACAACTCCTCTACATCTTGTCTATCAAAGTCTTCAAGCATCTCACGCAAAACCTTGTAGTTCTTGGAACTGCCATCTCCTCTTGAAGAATTGATTAATACATGAATTTTCAAGTTTTTAAAGTGTAAGTCTTCCAATCCATAATTGGATACTTTGTAGAGAGAGATTCAACATCTTCTTCAAACTCTTCTCTTGGAATTATATCTAAAAACCCTTTGCGTTCTTCCTTCTTAGCATCTTCTTTCCAACTATTGTCTCTTAACAACCTTCTATTTCTAGGAATAGATTTCCTTTCCTTAGCTCCAGATCTTCTAGAGCAACCCTTCTTTCACTTCTTTTTGTGTATCAGCATCTTTTTCTTCAATCTTTTCAGGAGACTTCATCTTTTCACTTCCATGCTCCATAGGCTCAATGTGTTGATTAAAATCCCAAACCTTTTCAAATATATGGGGGCCCCGCCCCCAAATCTCATTATAAACATTCCCTTGAAGCCACTAATCTTGTAGTTTTCCCTTATTCTTCAAGTATTTGATCATATTTCTCCTTGCCTGGGCAATATCTTTGGCCTTCAACTTTAGAGCCAGATACCATATGACTGAAGGATCATCCAACTATCTTCTTAGTAGACTTGGCTTCAGACATCGCTCTTAGTCTTTCCTCTTCATATCCACTGTTCTACAATTTCTTCATCCCATTGCAAACTGTGCCCTTTGTTCTTCATTCAATATTGTTCTTCTAGTCTGATGGCTTCAGCAAAACTTAACCTTTCTTATTCAAGCTCCTTCTTAGACTTTTTCTTGGGCTTAGACTCTGTCATTATTTCTTTTCCCTTGTCTTTTCTTGTCCTTTGCTCTTCACTCCTTCTTCTATAAGTGACAATTCTTCCAGCAGTACTAATATTTTCTTCAGCAGTACTAAACACTTGGCACTTCACTAGATACCTTTTGTTGGCAACAGCAGTACTAATTTCAGCACTAAACAACACTTCCATTCTCACTGCATCCTTGATCTTGAATAACTCAGTGTGAGTCACATCTTGAATAATAGGGTTCAGTTCAGTGCTTTGCTTTCATCTGAACCTCTGCATCAGATAAATTTCCCTCCCCTATTAGAAGAATCATCTTCAAACATCGCATCATCATCAGAAATGACAACCTAAGCTCTTTCCTTGATTTACCCCAATCTGACTCTAGCCTCTAATTTCTTATAACCTGAGAATACTTAGTGAGAGCAGAACTGTAGTTACATTGTCTTACCACAAGTCATCCTCCAAGACTGCAACCATAGTCAAAAAGTTTGGTAACTAAATTACGTTAATTCCATTAAGTTTCAAGACACCCTCAATCACTTCCATGTGTAGTGAACAACATGAGGTGAGACATATGGGGTTTAGTAAGTGTTGTTTTGCTCCAGTTAGAGGGGTGGTTTGGTTGTGTAGAGTGATGGTATGATACAGCGAAAGCAGTGGTATGTGATCAGGTACTGTTAAGGTGGAAAAGGTTCAGGTGAGTGTGAATTTGAAGGTTTCCGTGAGGGTGATAGGTGTAAGATGTGATTCTTGAAAGGAGAATGGAAGGTTTCAGTAACATTTACATAGTAGGGAATAAGCAACTTCCTGGCCTGAATATCCCTTGTAGCCTCTTCATGTTGTTAAAAACTTAGTTGCTAATAGTAGAGGGTAAGGAATGTTATCTTGATGTTATGAAGTTGGTTCCTCTGCATATCTAGGCATATTTGAATGAACCTAGGGTACATTAAAAACTTTTGTGACTAGACAAGTTAAACTATCTTTAGGAACTATGTTTTTCATATCAAAACTGTACATGTTATCCTGTCTAGGAATTTTAAGAAGTATCTGATTTTCATCAGGCAACTTAAAATTAGGAGATAGGACAAGACATTCATAGTCATTAAAAAGAACATAGTCTTTTTGACACACAAACAGTCTGTGAGACACAAAGAAGTATGAACTTAAACTCTTTGAACAAAGTATACATCATCAAAATCAAATTAACCAGTATTTAATAGTATCTGTACCAGTAATATTCTGCCTCTAGATGCTCCTCCACCAAAGAACATAACCTCCACAAAGTCTTTGAAATCTGATAGATGGAATATGTTTCCAGTCATTTGCCTTGAGCATCCACTATCAATAAAGCCCTTTTATCATTTTAGTTGTTGAATTGCTCTGTACAAAAAACTTATGAAGTTAGATTTTTCTCTTTGGGAAACCCAATCCATTACTGACTTGGATCTGCCTCTGCATCAATGTAATTAAATTTGTTAAAAACCAGTGATGCACCCCATTGGGTTTGATGAGTCCTCCAAACCTAACATTTCTGAGGGCTTAACACATTAAATTCCCTTGCCCTGACAGTTATTAACTTCTGTCCTACCATTATTAACAATTTTGTCTACCAGTATTAAACCTTTGGTAATAAGATAGGAATGGAAAGAGTTCAAAGGAAAGGGGGGGGGGTGCGGGGGGGGGGGGGGGGGGGGGGGGGGGGGGGGGGGGGGGGGGACGAGGGTTGGAAGGTGAAGAGGTGGGAGAAGACAGTATGGGGCATGTCGTCCGTGTCTACAAGAACCCCGGGGAAGGTGAGCCGTGATGCACGAGAGGGGGACCTTTATTTATAAAGCTTGTAACTCATGTAAAAGGGGGGGCCAGGTTGAACAATTTGCTGGAGCTTGTATTTGTTTGAAGAAGGATTGTCCTTTTGTGGTCTATACGTACCACGAACTGTTTGTTGATTTGGGGTAGCAGTTATAGGAGAAGGGGGCCTAACATAATAATCATATCACAGGCAGTTATCTAAAAGGTTCTGGCCAGAAAGATAACAGACCTATACAGTTAGTAAACATACGCAGGCCTTTTCATATATTGAACAGAGATAGAGATTTGTTAAGCCAGTCTTCATTAAGACCACTGCACCTTAAGGTGCCATCTTTTTGTGTCGCACATAGGCATAGAGGATAGATTATTAGGACAACTAATGTTGGTATTAGAATGTATAAAACTTCCACAGATATGAACATGCCTTGTAATTAAAAACAAAGTTACATCCAAATTGATGGATTTATAACATTCCAAAAAAAAAAAAAAAATCTAAATTCCTTTGGTTTCCCTAGGTCTTTGTGACCTGTATCATCTCTGAATACCATAACTGACTCCTAACTGTGTTTTTTAGGATTAACAAACTCTTTCTTAGTACAGTAGTATAACATTTTCATTTTATAACCCTAGGGAAGGCTCACCTTCATCCCCCACCCCCCCCCCCCCCCCCCCCCCCCCCCCCCCCCCCCCCCATCCCCCCCCCCCCCCTCCTCATCATCTGACACCCAATCTTCAATAATTGGAGCATCATTATTCTCTCTAGCTTTCTTAGGTTCTTCTTCCCTAACATGATTAGCAGGACAGAAAAACTTTTCTTTCCAATCTTTGTCTACCTTAAGTGGAGACTTAACAGAGCTAGTTTTAGAATCAGTCTTTTGTTGTTGTTTTAAAGAGTCATCAGTATTCTCCTTAGAATTATCTGACTCTTTATCACAACCAGTGGTAGGCTTTAAACTTGAATCCCAGGACCATAACTCATTTACCTCAGGTTGTATGAATCTTCGAAGACCAGAATTAAGATAAGGCTAAAGTGTTGGTCTAATTAGAGAATCACAGATGAGGTGAGGGGACAACATTATAACCAAAACCCTTTTTGCTCTTGTCAGTTACCTGACTTGCTAACAAATCATCTAAGTCTTTTGCTGATTTTTCAAACTTTGCAATCTTAAACTCAAACCCCTCCTTTTCTTCCTTAACCTTTTCAAGTTCAGTCCTAAGTAATCCCATTAGATATTCTTTGTGACCTACACTTCTTTTAAGCAAAGCAATTTCCTTAGAAAAAAGGAGCTTCAATTCCCTTTTTATATTTAAGAATTTGTCCTTCTAAGATTGATAAACCTCATTTTTAGTTAGAAGCTTTAAACCAGTATCATCTAATATAAACAAGTAAATCATCATACTGTTTCATTAGAGCTTTATTATTTTTAAAACAAGATTTATCATTGTTATACGTCAGAATTTAGAATGCCATAAGAAGCCATGTATGCTTGAATTATCTTCCACAGTCATTCACTCCAATCAAATCCAGCACCATCTATAGCACACATTGCCTTTTCAAAAGCATCTTCAATCCTTACTGCCTTTGATGAGCACCTTGATTCCAATTTTTGTTGTCTTTACTCCTTGGTGTTCTGCATTCTTTGGCAAAATGTCCAATTTTATGACAGTTGAAACATTCTACCTTTGATTTAACATATCCAGCAGTACTGCTTCCATCAATGATGATCTTCCTTCCAGTTCTCTGATAGAACTTTCTTTCCCTCATACTTAGTAGTGCCATATTCCACTTTAGATCCATTTCTTCCAAATCATCATCATGAAGTTGCTCAAGATCTTCATGAACTAGTTGAGACCCTTGTGGTTGAGTGGATTAAAAATCATATAGCTGTGGCATCACTAAGAACTTAGCAGTACTAATACAGTACCGGCAGAATTACTTTGGTGTGCCAGTACTAACTTCAGGAATAACATAATAATATTATTAGTACTGCTTGCACCTGAAGTGGTTAGAAATGCCAAGTTCTTATCATCATTGTTATCACCAGCAGATTTCTTAACCTTTTGTTCAACAATTTTAAAATTGTTGTACAAATCATCCAAACCCATAGTATCAAAGTCAGGTTTGTTCATCCAGACTACCACATGTGTATCCCATTCATAAGGTAAGCTTCCTCAAAAATTTAACATTAGATCTTCTGAGGAGTAATGTACACCCAGAATTGTCAATCTACTAACAAGCTTTTGAAGGCCTGTTAAAGATAGAAAAGCAAGTGATTCTGATCTTGAAGCTTTAAATTTTTATACTGTTGTCTTCAGCAGTGCCTTCTGTGTTCTTCTTTGTTGCTTCATTCCTTAAATCGATCTTTAATAGCACAACATTGATTGAAGCATCAACAAACTGGTCAAAGGTAATTGATGGATCATTGGTTAGAGACAATAAGGCAGAAGACTTCTTGCCATTACATCTTCTTTTTACAAATCTTTCTTCAGTATAGAAAGGCACAATCAAACTTCAAGTCCTGTTGATGGACCGCAGTTTCTGTTGCTGTAGACAGGAATAGGTAACCCACGAATTTACAATCTCCTATGAACCTCCCAAAAGCATAAATCCTGGATCTGAAAAGTCACTGTTGAATCCTTAACTCCCCACATCTTATACTCCCCCGAAGTTTGAGCATTGTGAAGCTTTGCCAACCCATTATTCTAAGAATTTTTCCAACACCATACTCCTAGATTCAAAGTTTCTCAAAGCTCAGGGCACTGATACACTTGTTGAATCCCACCCCCTTGACGTATTCATTACTTTGTAAAGTGTATTTGTTACTTGGAATTAATCCAAAAAAACAATGTTTGAGACTTTGTTTTGTATACCAAAGTGTACGGAATCACAACTTGAAATACTCTAGAAGGTATTTATCAATAGGAACAGTAACAACCAAAGAACATGAAATAAAACACAAACCTGCTTCAATATAATTAGAATAATACGAGTACTCTTGTTAGTACTAGTTACAAACCTTGAGAGCTATTCTTTATTCTAAAATGTATCTAAATCTCTTAAGCAATAAGCAACTTACTTTAAACCTATAAAACAGGATCTCCTTTTATACAAACACGAGTCCTTTACAAGTAAATGCCGAACTATTTGAAGTTGTTACAATTCAAATAAACAAATATAACACAAAGAATACATTCCTTATTGTTTTTTTTTTTTCTCATTTGCATCCTATTCTCCAAGTCATGCAGCATTCGAGCCAGCAAAGCAAGTATTAATCTTTCTTCAAGCAGTATTAACATAAGCTCTGCAGAACTACTTTGTACTGGCAGCTAACTAACACCATTAGTGTAACAACGACAATTTTACGGAATATATTTAAATAATAAATCATATTTATTATTATATATGTTGTCGTTTTTATAAAATATTATTTTATAATATTTGTTCGAAAACGAAAAATAAAATAATTTAAAAAAAATTATTCCATAGAATTTACAAAAACAACCACTAAAACCGTTTCCATTATTCGGAACTCAAAGCAAATTGATGTAAAAATGAACATTCCGACAACTTTTAGTTTTGACCGGAGACCCGAAAAACAGTCAGAAAAGAGACCGAAATACACTCGCAAGATTTAGAAACGGAAAATAATTACATTTATATTAATAACAGTTTTATTAAATAAAAATATTTAATAAATTTAGTCATCATTTTATTTGAAAACGTTTGTTGATAACGCGAATATATGGGTTAGAAATTCATTTTTATTTTTATTTTTATTTCGGACGAGACGTAACCGGTTCACTAAATAAATAACGAACATTTTTATAAGTGTTATAAAATGATTATGAAATATTATCAAGTAAATACTCGTTTTTGTTGGAAAAATTATTTGAAAAACAACGGCGCAAGTTTCGCGCGTCGAATCATTAGTTAAGTCGCCCAAACGAGTCTCGAACCGCTTTTTATCAAAAGTATAATAAAAAGATTACACTTTTAACCCTCAACTATTATACACTTTCTAATTCATTTTAAAAGTTTTCTATATAAATAAAATTTATAACTTTTTATTTCAGTATTACAAAATAAATACACACACCACCCATATCTCTCTCCCCTCCCCACCGGAAAAACAATCCGGCCACCACAGCCACCGCCGGAAAAGATTCCGGTCATCTTCTCCGGCCACTTTTTCGGCCAAACTCTGGCGAACCCAAAACTTTATAAAAATGTATCCTCATTGCCCGATCTACCCTATCCCCAACAGCACTCGCCGCCACACGCCGCCCCCTCCTCCGGCTGCCTCCCCACCGCAGCCCACCATAACACCATATGCCACAGCCACCACCACCACCTCAGTAGACCCACTTCACCACCTTATTATCTCCACGCCCTCATCACCAACAACGCCATCATCATCATCATCACTCAATCATCATCATCATCATGTCATCACTACTGTCACCCTCACCATCAACACCACCACGACCACACCACCACTGTCACCACCATCTCCATCACCTCGCGGCCATCTCCTCCTAATCACCGAAAGTGTGCGTTTGGTTTTAATGCACCAGGGGTGCGTTTAGTTTTCTGTCGAGCACCAAGTGTGCGTGTGGTTTTTCTTTCTTTTTCTAAACACAGGGTGTGTTGTGGTTTAATATAAACACCACAAAGGATGTTGTTTCGGTGGTTTAGCAACTTAGGGTGCGTCCGGGTTGGGTTCTCAGCCACAAAGGGTGCGTTTGGTTGGTATATGGCAGCAAGGGGGGGTGTTTGTCGTGGGTCAGCCGCACCGAGCGTGCGTCGGGTTTGGGTTTCGCAACACAAAGGGTGCGTTTGGTTGCCCAACGCAGCCGGCATGTTTGGCTGTCTCGAGCCCATATAGGGGCGTTCGGGTTTGGTTGTTAACACACAAGGGTGTGTTTGTTTGGCTGCGAAAACAGCCAAAAAGGGGGCGTTGTTCGCTGTGATATAACAAGCCCCGAAGGGGTGTTTGTTTTGCTTTATAATCAGCCCTAGCAGGGGCGTTTGGTTGGCTGTGTTTAACAGCCGAATAAGGCGCGTTTGGTTGCTATTTTGACAAGCCAAATAGGGCGCGTTTGGTTGCTATTTTGACAAGCCGAGTAGGATGCGTTTGGTTCGCTGTTTTACAGCTTTAGGGTGTGTTTGTTTTGGCAGTTAACACCCAAGGGTGTGTTTGGTTATAGATTGTCTTTTCATTGTTTGTTTGATTTCGTAGATATATATATTATAACACGCGGATGTTTGCAACATAGATTGATAAAGAGTGGAAAAATATTGAAATTTATGAATAAGGGAAACGTTGTATGAACGGCAAGGTCATGCCGAAATTTCTAAAAAAATTCTTATACTTAGTAGTTTTCAATAAAACTTCTATTATATTACAAACCCGATAAATGGACAAAGTTATATAGTTTTAAAACTATTAAATTATAAATATACAATAAACCGGTGAAAGATCAAAAACTATGCTTTTACAAACGAGATAACTATTTTAACTAAAACCCGTCAAGAAAATAAAATATTAATTTATAAATATTATTTTTATAAATCCTGGACTAGGAAATAAAGTCATAATTTTACTTATTTTGTAACTTTAAAACGTGTGTATACTTTTATGCAAGAACGTTTTATTTATTTAGTTCTTACTTTTTCCCCTTTTATAAGCAGAACAAATGTGATCCTTTCCATATTTGAACTTTGGTAGACCGTCAACCAAGTCAAGTCTGGTAAGATCATTTATGGTACCAAAATTAAGATGTAACAGTCTTCGGTGCCATAACCATGACTTTGTTGAAGTTGCTTTGGACATGAATAGTCTCCATTATCATTTTGGTCTGTCGGTTATAAATTCGAAAGCCTGTTGATGTTTCCGAATAACCAATAAACACCCCAATGTCTGTTTTTGGTTTCATTTTTCCAAGATCATCTCGGTCATTTGTTGGATAACACAATGAGCCAAACTTATTAAAATATGCAATATTTGGTTTTCGACTGCGTAATAGCTCATAAGGTGTTTAGTTGTATCGTGTATGGATGTTTGACCGATTTTGAGTAAAACAAGCTGTAGCCACTACTTCAGCCCAAAGAAATTCAGGTAACCGAGAAAAGATAAGCATTGTGCGAGCATCCTCAACAAGAGTACGATTACGTTTTTCAACTACTCCATTTTGCTAAGGTGTTCGAACGATTTAAAATTGTTGCATGATGCCTAACTTTTCATAATGAGCTTTAAGAGATGTGTTTTTGAATTCAGTACCATTGTCAGTACGAATCTTACAAGCTTTTGCTTTGTAATTCAATTGAGCTTGAGTAATGAATTTCTTGATGATCTCTAGAGTTTCATCTTTCGAGCGAAGAAAATAAACCCATGTATATCTAGAGTAATCATCCACTATCACACGAATATATTTCTTTCCATTGATCGAAGCTACCCTCATTGGACCGCATAATTCTAATTTGGAATGATCACTTGGAACCAATTTAGGTTGATGAGAAGCTTTCTTACTTTTTCCCCTTTTATAAGCAGAACAAAGGTGATCCTTTCCATATTTGAACTTTGGTAGACCGTCAACCAAGTCAAGTTTGGTAAGATCGTTTATGGTACCAAAATTAAGATGTGACAGTCTTCGGTGGCATAACCATGACTTTGTTGAAGTTGCTTTGGACATAAGACAAACAGGTGAAGAAGCAGCCATGTCAGAAATGGAGATAGTATACAAATTGGAATCACGTCCACCTATGAGGAAATCATCTCCTTGCAGATTTCGTACGTAACATGTATTGGAACGAAAAGCCACTTCTAAATCTCCATCACAAAATCATCTCAATGAAATTTCTCAATAGTGACCGATCACCCGTCATATGCTTTGAACAACCGTTGTCAACAACCCACAAAACGATCTGAACTACCTGCAACACAAGAAGAGACAGCACATGGACAACTTGGTAATTTGACTACCCATTTCTTAACTGAAACCGATGGTTTCTCGGATGAACGAGTATTGTGAACATTCAGTTTTATGCTGATAGGAGTCCAAATAATATTTGGTTGTGATTCAAACCAGTTTTGCCAAATTCTACTTGTTTGAATCTTGTTCTTTATGAATATGTTTAACGGTTTATCTCACAACTTTCTTTGCTTTATCCTAGACGCACTAGAAACTTTATCCTTAGCTTTTGATGCACTTTCTACATCAATCTTAGATTTGGAAACTATAAAAGTAGTATCTAGAGTCTTAGATTGTGTCTTTTTCTCAGAAAACCTAGTCTTAGGAGCTACAAAAGTAGTTTCTGAAGATTTTGGTGGTCTAGAATTAGTTGAGAAGGTTCTACGAACATTCGAACGCACATTCAATTTATGCTTTGCAACACATTTATCATGACAAGGAATAAGCACATTTTTCATACAAGAAACACATAACAAAGTTTTCGCTTTAGAAGCGTTTGCAACATCAACATCAATTACATTTTCCTTGTTCGGAATAACATTTGCAGATGTATTGTCTGTTTGCTTATTTTTCCTAACATAAACTGCTACATTCTTTGCTGCTTTCTTAGAGTTATCTAAGACACTGTGCGCAACATGTGAATCTCTACTCATTGGTCTTCTAACTCTAGATGTAGCATTCATTCCTGTAGAAGATAAAGCACTCTTAGTCTTGTTTGTTTGTGATTCTTGTGTTGTGACAACTCTGTACATTCCTGGTCTAATGACATGTGTGTTTTGATTTGCCCCTGTTTGTTTGGTAGGTGAAGTCTGTAAAGTGACTGGTTTTGACACAACATGGTTTTCTTCTGTTTTGGGAACATCCGTTTTCTTTTGAAAAGCGTGTTTGTTTAGTGGTGTGACACAAAGAAGAGATTGATAACCATTTGTTTTGTCAAACTTAGTATTTACAGACTTACCTTTTTCAACTTTTTCCAATCTTGTCTTTAACTCAGATATGGTAGATAAAAGATTCTGATTCTCAGCACGAATAGCACCATATGCATATGTTTTCTCAGAAACATGAACAATTAATTCATCCATTTCCTTTTGAGTTTGAGACCGTGTCTTTTTGATTGAATCGAAAAGCTTTTTATATTCCATTTTGGCATTATCACGTTCTTTTATCAAAGATTGGACTTTAAAATCCAAAGACACGTTCTCATCCTCAAGTTTCTCCATCTTTGAAATCCAAGAGTAATCAAGAGGAATTGTGGTTTTATTCTTCGAAGTTGAATCCCATTTTTGTTTTTCTTTTTCATGTTGTAATTTTAATTGAAAATCAACACTTTGCTTTTCACATCTTTGAACATCTTTTTCAAGAATTTTTATTCTTGCCTGCAAACCCTCTTGAATCTCAAAAGATTTCTTCTTGACTTTTTCAAGTTCAGCATTTAAGATCTTATCTACACATTCATGATTAATCAACACACACAGCTCAACATCTTGTTTGAGTGATGCTTCCAAAAGTTGATCTTTCAACAAATCATTTTGCTTCTCTAGTTCATCAAGCTCACTTTCTGTCGACTCAAAAACATCTTTCATTTCTTTTATATCCCTTTGAAATAGATTCCGAAAGAATTCAAGATAAACCTTCAACTCGTTAAGAATTGGTTTAACTTGATCTTGACAAAAATCATTGATTTGTATCTCTGCCGGTGATGTGTAAAAAATGCTTGCTCTTTTACAGTTCTGTTGTATTAGCAAAGACAGCTTTTCAAAACAAACTTTTATCTTGTCTAATTCTTTGATCAAAGGTGACTCACTTGGCATATTTTTTGATACCGGAATCTTAACCGAGGGAATAGAAGAAGATGGAAAATATTTTTGCTCGACAGAAAGCTCTTTTTGAGGAACAAAATCTTTATAAAGCGCATTTAATTTTTTGTAGTTAATTGTCCAGCAATTTTGTTTATTTGCAACAGCAATTGGATCATTCATTTTTTCTGTCATTTTTTGTTTTGAATTTGTTAAAGCATACCTCAATAAAGAAAAAGGTGGTCCTCAGAATCTCTAACATTCAAAGGAATATTCTAAATTACCTAAACAGAAAAAAATGGGCCCAACATTAACTTGGATACTTTGAAATTGTTGTTGAGTGTATAAGGATTCGGATACCCAAACCATGTTTTAAATTGTTGGTCATAATACTGACAATTGTTTTTGGTCCAAGCATATACATTCCTTGTAAGAATTGCCAAGTTTCAAAATCAATCCACATCTTTTTTTCAGTTTGGCCTCAGAGATCTAGAATAGTATCATGATTAAGTATTCCTCTTTTTTTCACTCATTTTGCCTTTTTAAATTGAATGATTCTTTTGTAATTCCTCATTTTTCCGTTTGTAATTTTTGACATCTAAATCTAATTTATCTCGTTGTTTTTCGAGATCTCGAATGATATCTCGATCACGAACTAATTGAGACTGAGCTTGTTTATTATAACGTTTTGCCCGTTCATCAGCTTCAAGAAATTCGTTGAGATAATTATTATCCTTGTTTATGTTTTCCAAAATCCGAACCCGTTCCTTATACATCTCAAGCTGACTAGTCAAATGCGTGTTTTGTGTTTGGACTTGTTGAGCAAATATTCGTTGTTTTTCAGCTTCCTGATATGCATTTCTAGCAAGTTTTTCTACTGCACATAGATCAGGAACATGTGTATCTTTTTCAACACTGCCACTATTAACATTTCCCTTGAATGAATCAAATTTAATATTGCTATTAATTTGATCATCACCAATGGTACTGTTAATAATTTTAGTATGAGTTGGATACATTGGTTCATTATTCTCATCGATGGATGAAGATTGTACCTCACTTATAAATGCAGACTCATAGCTTGGCCCATCATCAGAAGTATGATCAGCTGGTTGAATTCTGGCCATTAAGCATATGTTTGCACTGAGTTCTTCAATTTCTTCCATCCTTGATGCGTCAGCAAAGAGAAAATCATTCTGCTCATCAGTAAGAATTACGCCAGCTTCATCCTGTTTTGCCAGCAACATTTGCTCCATGAAATACTTCGAGTCACGAACCCTTGGCTTTGGACAATTCCTAGCATAATGTCCTTTTCCACTGCAGTTGTAGCATTGAACAGTTGAAGTATTGCCTGAAGATGGAGTTCGAAGAGTCCTTTGAACATTTCCAGTCTCTTTTGGAGCATTCATTCCCTCAACAACTTCCTCTTGAACATAAGCTCGTCTGCTATTTCTTCCAGTATTACCAGAATTCCTGCTTTGAATATTCACCCTGTCTCCTTGAATGATTGCTTGATTTCTGGTGTTGGATGAAGCACGAAGACGATTATTTGTTGGATTAGAGAAATTTTGAGTAATGGCTTTTGCAAGTAGCAACATCGCAGAGACTAGAGGATCTTCAGAATTGTTGTGAACATCATCCTGCTGGTACTCATCATCATAATCAACCACAGACGTAGGATGTGTCACATAATAAGATGATGTTTGTCTGGAGGATGAACCCGTGTGTGCTACTAGAGCCAAAGGGTCATGAGACTTTTCTAACTTCTTTGCTCTTGAAGCATTAACCAGTTTCTCAAATTGCTGAAGATAATCAAAAAGATCATCGAACGAATCCACTGTCAATTGTTTAGCAAGACGAACTTGAGTCACATATTTCAACCATTCCGGTTGCAAACTATTCAGAAACTTTGTGTTAATTGTAACAGTTGGAAAGTTCATGTTATTTCGTTCCAAATCATTCATTAACTGAGCAAAACGGTTGTAGACAGAAACAAGTGCTTCCCCTGGTTCAGCAACAAATTGATCAAATTCGTTCGTAAAACGCGTTTCTCTGTCAACTTTGTTTTGTATAGTTCCCCTCATCAAACGTTCAACTCGTTTCCACATATCCTTGGCCGAAGTGCAAGCATCCACAGAATTGTAAATCTCATTAGGAATAGAAAGTAGAATCATATTCATGACCTCCATTTCAGCATCATGGAGCAATAAGTCATCACCTTCAAGATCCTCTGCAGTTTGCAATCGTGGTATTGTCAAGCCTTCAGGAATGAAATTCTTAAACACATAAGGGCCTTCATCAAGTGCTTTGAGAAGCCACTTTCGGTTGTCTCTCTTCCGGTTTAGATATCGTCTGAATCTACTTGCCCATGGTATATAACTACCCCTTTCAAGCATAGGAGGCCTAGTCTCAGAACCGGCATCAACAAGGGATTGTTGGTATGTTTTGGATGTCGACATGTCTTATGATTCAAAGATTGGATCTTTGTAGACGAAAATGAGTGATATTTGTGAGAATATTATCAAACTCGGTAACAGTTGTCAAATTCGGACAACTCTGTTCTCGGATAACAAGTAGTCTGAAAATCGATACACTTCTCGAATAGTACACAAACTCAGACAACAAATACTAATAAACTTGGTATTCTAAAAACTTATTAAACTCGGAAATGTTCTTGCTTCAAACTCGATAAAACCAAAAACTCGATTAAACCACAAACTCGATATGTCCAAATTTTGAAAAATTCAACAATTATGGATTATTAATAACCACTAATTCGATTAAACCAAAATTAATGATGACTAGATAATCCAAAAGTCTTCTAAATTCAAATTTGATAAAACTGAATTTGATTTCCGAATTCTTAGAATTTGAAAAAATTTGTTTTTCAACAAACCAATTCACGATAAAACCGTGAAATAGATGTATGTTATGACTTTAAAAGCTTATTTCCGAGATTAAAAGTAGCAAAACCTTATTCACAGTTTTCGATAGAACCGAAAATGTGTGAACCTTATAAAACTTGATAAAACCGAGTTTAAGAATGAACCTAATATACGATTATCGATAGAACCAAAAATGCGTATATATCTATTACAATATATTTCTATCGAAAATACACAACTATTACTACTGAATCTTCCAAAACTTCAAGAAAGATGAACCGAGAGTAGAAATAATGACTTCCGAGAATGCTAGACTACTTTCGAGAACTTTAAGACTACTTCCGAGAACTGATGAAAATGCAAAACTACACTTGATAACGTCCAATCACTCGACATTGCTGCCAAACCTTATCTCGAAAGCTCAAAGACTTCAACCGAATTCTTCAAACGTCATCCCGAACGTGTAACAAATCCACAAATTGATCACTCTAATTCTCTATAGGCGAATGATACCACTTGATAGGTCTCGTTTATCTTGAAAATCATCACAAAATCCAAAAAACAACCAAAAAATCTGTCAACCGCAATTGAGCATGGTTAAAAAGAGTCTAAGACTTTATAGCACATGTGGTTAGATCTTATGGTAAGCACAATAGGTGTGTCATAAGCTTTTGAAAAGCTTCTGCTTGTCCTTAAGCATTGGATCCCTTTGTAAGTTTCCTCTATTTCCAATTTTTTTTGCATTTTACTGGTAGCATCGGCTAATTTATAGAGTGTCTTATTTGATTAGTGGCTTTTATGGTTTATTCATGTTAGTTTATTCATGCTTACTTAATGTCTTATTTAATGCTTATATGATCTTTTTTTTGATTATGTTTTTAATTAAAACTGACCAATTTGTACATTAAACTGCTCATTTCATTAATTCTTATTGTCAGTGTCTTATTATTTTTGTTTGGCTTATTTTAGCTTAACTTTGGGCATGTTTGCTAACTTTTTTTTAAAATTTCTGTATGCTTAAATTATGGCCTTTAAAAGCTATAAATTTGATTTTTTGAACCCTTAACTTGGGGTTGTTTGTTTAGTGGTCAATGTATGTGAAATCTAGGGTTCCATTTTGGTATATAAATACTTTTCAGGGTCAGTTTTTGGGGCCATCTTTTGGCATAAGCATTTTTGTATTAGTTAGTTTAATATGTTGTTTAAAGTTTCTAAAGGTTAAAAAGTTGTTTTTAGGTTTTTGCTAATGAGTACTTGAAACTGTTGGACCAAAACAGTTTTATAGTGCTTATAGATCAAGACTCTTAAAACTGCTTGTGAGCCTTGTTTTTGTGTCTTTTTCATGAGTCAAATGCAGTGATATAAGTGCATTTCATTGTAGTCTTTTGTGTTTTTAAAATCTGTCAAATTTTCTTCAAGTGTCCTTCTAGTCTTAAAAGTGCCCTTTTTAAAATCCTATTTTCAGATAGTCATAGTTGTTTTCAACTTTCAAAAATTTGAGCATAAGCTCATTGGTGGACAATCTCCATCTGTTTCAACTAATTTTTCACTTTTAAGCTCATTTGATAGCTTATTTCATAGGCTGCAAGTTGTAAATTTTGTCTTTTCAAAACCCACAATCAGCATATGATGAGTGGACAACCCACTTTCAAAGCCCTTTTTAACTGCTTATTTGTTTTTCAAATTAATTTTGCTTTGCAGTTTTAGATAACCCTTAGTTCTAGCTTTAAGCCCCCATAGCTTATTAAGCCATAAGGTCCCTCTAGGTGCTTAAAAATAAGCCCCAAAGGTGTCCTTTGGGCTGTTTGCCACTGTTTTTAGTCCTCTTTTCTTATTGGCTTATTCTTGCTTATCTGTCTATTTTTCTTTGCTTATCTTTGTTTGCCTTTGCTTATCAGGTTTAGTGGCTTATTGGTTTTAGCTTATCTTTCATTTTCATTAGCTTATTAGTGTTTTAAAAGCCCAACAGTTAGCTTAATATGCTTTAGTGTAGAAAAAAGCTAATCTGCCATCATTTTTCAGCTTAATTTGTGCTTATTTTTGAGAAATAAAAAAGTTGTCTTTTTAAAAGTTTCTTATTTTTAAGTGTTTTTCAAGTTTAAAAAAAAAAGAAAAACAAATAATTTTTACCAAAAAGGAGAGGCCCAGGCTCGAACCCCAGACCTCCCCCTTTCATACCAACGCCCCACACACACTTTCTGCTAACAAGTCGCCCTTGGGTCTTTTTCATTCTATGTTTGCATTATTTGTTTAATATAGTGATTTAGCCTTTTAAGCCTATAAGCTCATTTTAGCTTATTACCAGCTTATTCAAATAAGCTGGTAACTTCCTTTTATTTTTCTTACATTCAGCACATCTTAGAGTACTTTTCTGCATTTTTCAGATTTTTCCCTTTTAATTTATTATTTTTTTAATCAATTTTTCTTTTAAAAACTGTTTTTAATTCATTAAAAATTAAATAAAAATCAAAAAAATATAATTATTTTTTAGAAAATTTTCTTTTATCATTTTGTACTCTAGAAGAAAATTAATAAATTTTGCCTCCGTAGTGGTCCTTTTTGCAAAATGTTCGTTATCTAAAAGAAACGGGTTTACGTGTTTAATTTTTGTTTTTTTTATTATTACGTTTAAATCACTTTTAGCTTTCTTTTTTAGTTTTCCCGCATTCGTTTTTGCATTTTATTCGTAGAGATTAGAAAGCCAATTCCAAAAATCCTTAATCCATTCAATTCACGCGATCACAAATGTTCTCGATTTTCAATTTGCACCTCGTTGGGAAGAACGACCCGGGGGATTTTTGATCTTACTTTGGATAAAAGTAAATCGATTGAATCTCTCAGAATACTTTATGCCTGTACTATAAATTGAATAGAAATTGAAATCATCCTTATATTATTAATTATAATTTATATATACAAAAAGTATAATTTCAAGGTTATCAACCGACACAACACAAACCCTCCTCTATCAGGAGTAAACTGTTTACAAAACGCAATGCTAGCGGATCACAGCCTAGGAGCAATACCAAAAAAATAGGATCTCGCCAGCTAAAGGTGTCAACAAGAAGAAAGTTAGAAGAACACACCCTAGGACAAATAAGTCTAACTTAAAGAACCATCAAATCTGTGTTGATTCTAGTAGTTAACTCTAAGCGTACTGTACATTAATTCGAAATCTGATTCTGTTTGCTAAAAACATGTAACAAGTTTTATAATTTCTTCTGCAAATCAGATAAGTGTGGTGGTTGATTATTTGCAATCGGTTAACGAGGCACCCCCCTCTATTCATAATAGTCAAAATTTTGCGCAAAGTTAAGCCAGTTTGGAAACAAAGGCAAGTTAAGGCAATTATGGAAACCCATCATAAGTGCAAAGTGCTTACCAGTGTTGGTCATCAATGAAGACCACAGCTGGAGCTCGCAATATTCACTCTTAGTGAGAACAGTACTCGCTCTTAACTATGGCTCACTGCACCCAAGAGTAGTTATAATAGCTAATTAATATGAAAATTTTATATCACT
This sequence comes from Tanacetum coccineum, assembly GCA_026074375.1. Taxonomy (NCBI): domain Eukaryota; kingdom Viridiplantae; phylum Streptophyta; class Magnoliopsida; order Asterales; family Asteraceae; genus Tanacetum; species Tanacetum coccineum. Next base: position 87,794 of record BQNB010000441.1, on the reverse strand, counting down.
GTTGGCCATTACTTTGTGCAAAACAAACAGGAACCCAACCAAAATTATTGGATCCAACATTCAAAACTCTCCATCTTCATCTATTTTCAAATGCAAGTCATACAGATCGTCCTTTGAATTTAGACTCCAGAGCTGTTCAAAACATATGACTCTAGGAGATTGCTCACAGAGGGCTCATGAGAATTCATGAAAACCGTTTATAACGGGACAGTTTAGATTCGGAATGACCACATTGGTGCTAATCATGTGGTATATAGAGAATTACGTAATATGGTGACATAGTGATCTCCATGGTATGAACTATTTAGAAAAAGGACAGAGGTACCAATCTGTTTTCACAGTCTGCTCATTTTATTTTTGTGTATTATGTTGACAATTTTTTGATTCTGACCTAGAAGTTGCATTCATGAAACATACTTGTTATGTTTGAGACACGGATGGTGTTGAATTAATTAAAGGTTCTCGTGGTTCTAAATTTATACACTATCTCGGTCCGAGGAGCATATATGAAGTCCTCCCCAAATTATTTTTGTTGTCGCAAGCCGTCCACGAACAAATCATGGTTATGGCAATCTTCGATTAAATCACTCCTCGTTGAAGCTCGGCACATCAAAGACCTTGAAAGAAAGGGATCTCATAAGAGGCTTACCTAGATTAAAGTTTGAGAAAGATCATCTCTGCTCTGCATGTCAACTAGGAAAGAGCAAAAAGCATACCCATAAACCCAAACCTAAAAACACCAGCTTGGAAGTTCTTAATACCCTTCATATGGATTTATGTGGCCCTCGAAAGCGAGTGCATTAATCAATTAATAGGGAAGTAAATACAACATCTTAGCCTCAACAGTGATGATTATTCTTGGTTTAGCATAGGTCAAGTTTTGAGATCAGAAAGATGAAACCCCAGCGGTCGTCATCAAATTTCTAAAACAAATACAAGTCGGTCTCAACAAAACTATTAGATACGTTTGTACCGATAAAGGCACAGAATTTGTCAATAAAGATTTGACTGGTTATTATGAACGTGACATCATTTTTCACCAAAAGACAGTTCCGAGGACACCACAGCAGAACGACATTGTCGAAAGACGAAACCCTACCCTTGTAGAGGCCGCTAGAACAATGCTGATATTTTCCAAGGCCTCGATGTTTTTATAGGCAGAAGCTGTGGCGACTGCTTGTTACACCCAAAACCAATCCCTCATTCACACCCGTCACGACAAATCCCCATATGAACTGGTGCATGATAAGAAGCATGATCTTACCTTTTTTCGTGTCTTATGGTGCTCTTTGTTACCCTATAAATGACAGCGAAGATCTTGGAAAACTGCAACCAACGGCTGATATTAGTATTTTTGTGGGCTATGCACCAAGCAGGAAAGGTTATCAACTCTAAAACAAGAGAACCCGATGAATTTTGGAAACTATTCACGTTCAATTCGATGAGCTAACTGAGCAAATGGCTACTGTGCAACTCAGTACAGGACCCGCTCCTTCTTTTTTGAAGCCTGGACAAATAAGTTCAGGGCTCGTACCAAATCCAGTTTCTGCAATACCTTATGATAGCCTGGGTTCCCGCACAAATAAAGTCTACGTGGAGACCTTATTGCTCAGAACCAATGTTCGATGAATTACTTGAACCATTCCACGTGTTGACATAACCGGGATCTCTCCTGCTACTAGCAGTTACTATACCAGTCAATTCAGCCGGTACATAACCTTCATGTTCTACTACCGTTAATTGATCAAGATGCACCTTCTCCAACTGTCATTCACCATCAGTCTTCGATATGTTCTTAACACTCTCCAAGTTTACATCAAGGCATTACAGCTGATTCTACTCTCATGAAAGACAATCCCTTTGCTCCTATTGACAATCATCCCTTCATACACGTATTTGCTTCGGAACCTAGTTCTGAAGCATCATCATCTGGGGATCTTAGGTCAGCAGAATCTCCTTATGTCTCTTAAACACTTCATCATCTCGGGAAATAGAGCAAGGATCACCCGCTAAATAATATTATTGGCAATCCCTCTCGGTCTCGGTTCGCGGTTATCCACACAGAAGAACAACTAGCAACCGATTCCTTATGGTGCTTGTATAACCTGTACGTCAAAAGTCAGAAACCAAAAAACTTTAAATCTGCAATCACTGAAGATTGCTGGTTTCAAGCTATGCAAGATGAGATTCACGAATTTGATCGACTTCAAGTATGGGAATTAGTACCTCAACCAGACCGTGTCATGATTATTGCTCTCAAGTGGGTTTACAAAGTTAAACTTGATGAGTACGCGTGATGTTCTAAGAGAACAAGGCTAGTTAGTCGGCCAAGGAAATCGACAAATGAGGGAGGGCTTGATTTCGATGAATCATTTGGCACCGGATGCACGTATCGAGGCTAATTTGTATCTTCAACGCCAATGCCAGCCAGTAAAAGCATGACCATAGCTATCCAAATGGATGTAAAACAACATTTTTTGAATGGCGGAAATTAAAGTGAAGAAGTCTATGTTAGTCAACCTGAGGGATTTCGTTGATCCTAAGACCATACCTGACACATGTTTATTATCGTCTGAAGAAAACAGCTTTTTTGTACAGGTATTAAAGTAAGCCCCTCGGCATGGTATGATACCTTTGTCACGATTTCTTCTAGACAACAAATTTTCCAAGGGTGTAAGTTGAGTCCTACAGCTATTCACTCATAAAACAAGAAAAAGCGAATTCTTCCTTGTTACAAGATATTTGAGATGAGCATCATTTTTTTATTTTGCCTCGAAATTCGACCGACCCAAAAGGTCATGGGAAATATTTTCGCTATGAGACGAGTTCTAAAGTACAAATGTCAAATGATGGGGGGCCAAATGTCTTTTTTCTTAGGCTACAATGTTATCTTAAATCCCAGAGACATTTTTATTAATCAATCAAAATTTGCTGCTTTGAAATATTAAAGAAATTGGGATGGATTCATATGACCCAGATGATACATCACTATGGTGGATCGACTCAAACTGGATTTGAGTACCCCTTAAGAGGATTCCATGTTTGACTCATACTCAATATCATATAATATATTGTCAACTCGCCTAATGTATCTCAGTGCCAGCAAACCCGACCTTGTATTCGTTGTATGCATATGTGCTAGGTATCAGGCTTTGCCTACCAAAAAGCACCTTAAAGCACTTAAATAGGTCTTTCGGTATCTCAGAGGAACCATTAATTGGGGGGTTTTTGGTATCCGAAAGACACCGCTATGGCACTAACGGCCTATGCAGATGCGGACCATGTAGGTTGTCAAGACACACGAAGAATGTATTCGTTAGGGAAAATGGCTCAGTTCTCTTAGAATAAATTAGATCACATGGTCCATCAAAGAAACAAAAGCGCAACATGTGGAGGCGTATCTCAACTATAGAGGCAAAATACATTGCCATGTCTGGATGCTGTGCTCAGATACTTTGGATGAGATCACAGCTCACAGACTACGGCTTTGCCTTTAATAAAATTCCCCTGTATTGTGACAATCACAGTGCCATTGCTCTTTACTGCAATAATGTCCAACACTCCCGGTCCAAGCACATTGACATACGACACCATTTCATAAGAGAGCAGGTTGAGAAAGGCGTGGTTGAATTATACTTCATAATGACGGATTATCAGCTCGCGGACATATTCACAAAAGCATTACCAAGAGAGCGGTTTGAATTATCTACTTCCCAAGTCATGGTATTAAGAGCATGTCTCTCGGAAACTCTTAAAAACGTCTTCATCAGGAAGGATAAGAGGGGTTGTGTTATTTTTATTTTGTTTATTGTTTGTTTTGTGGAGTTATAAGACGGTCTTCCTATATGCCTATGGAAGATATGTACATATTTCCAAAACCAAAAGAAAATACAAAAAAATAAAACCTATAAAAACCATAAAAAATCAGAAAATAAAAATACCAAGAAATAGTTTTCAAGACTGAGTCTTCCGTTTTATCGATAACAATTTACGGACCTAGAAATGCCATTCAATAATGAACACAGGGTCTTTTAATAAGCTCGAACGGGAAAGTTCAAACTTATTGTCAAAACATGTCAAGTATGGCTTGCAGTTATTTTAAAAAACTGCAATACCGCGAATTTTTAAATTGAGGAAGAGCAGTCGCCAAAAAGACTGGATGATCCTGACAATTAGTGATTAAGTACTCCCGGGCATTGGATTACTTCATACTCCATGCACCCTTGCAACTAATGTATTTTCAGTGTATTTATTTCTTGACATAGAAGGAGAAGTCCTTCCCTCTTTAAGCCAAAAAATTTTTCATCTATGAATCTTTAGAAATTTATTTGTGTTACCCAATGGAAGGAAACGAGTGTTTGAAAATCAATCAGAATTGAACTTTTCAAAATTTGACACTCAATCAACGACTACAACTCTTTAAATAGAAAACGGGTCATTGATTGAGGGGGAGAGTGTTTTTCAAATTTATGACATCTAACGGGCATTTTAAGTCATCAAATATTTAATTGGTAAACGGTTTTTATATTGATCGGGTTTACAAATTAAAGGGGAGTTAAAGTCATATTAACTCAAAAGGCCAACACTGTCAATAATGTGTGAGTTTAGGGACTTATGTGCAATTTGCTAAATGATTCCTAGGCTTATATAAATATAAGGTCCATTTGTGCCAGTTTTGAAACTTGAATAAAACCTTTTTGTGTTGTTCTATTAACCTCATTAGGAAGTTAAGGGACCATTCTTGCCAAATCATGAAACCTTAAATGTATAAATAGGGGGCCAGCGAGTTGTCCTGGTCAAACCTTCCAAATTCAGTCAACCCTTTCTTTCAAAACCGCCCACGCAACTCGCTAGATTGAACCTTCATTTGATTTTCGATTTCTGTGACCTTTTGTGTTAAGGTACCTTCTATTTTTCATTATCTATCATATAAACATCTTTAATCTAAGACATGGTTGCCTTAATCACATGAAATCGTGCAAAATCAATGACTTCGCCTATATTTATCATCTAAATCTTCGTTTGTGAGTGGAATGATATGTTAGTTGCTAGGATAGGTTTAGAACGAATAAATGATGCCTCGTTCATGTTTTATTTGAATCCTCTTTCACTATTTTTAGATCTTGTTGATTTTCGTTACTTATGTTGACTTTTAACTAAGTGTTTGTTGTTGATTGTTGTTTCTAAATGTTGCTAAGTGGTTAATAATGGTGTCTAAACGCCTATTCATGTGCCTTCTTGATCATACTTGCTGGTTGGTAATTTTTGGTCTTAGCGAATTGATTTTGTGCTATGTAGCGAGTTGCAATAATTCTAAGTAGCGAGTTGAGTAACTTGTTCTTGGTAGCGAGTTAATGTTGATGCTTAGTAGCGAGTTATGTTTTGCCTGCTAGCGAATTGGATATTATTGATTATTTTATTATTAACAGGCAACTCGCTACCCAGTAGCGAGTTGAGGAAGATTTTCATTAATATTAAAATAATAAACCCGCCATTTCAAATTTCTTAAATTTATTAGCGAGTTAGTATTTTAATTAGAATATCTTTAGCGAGTTGTCATTGGCGAGTTGAATATTCTTTAAAGTGTGTGCAGGTAACTCGCTACTTCTTAGCGAGTTAGTGAAAGTTTTATTAATTATAATATTTAACCCTTTATTTCAAATTTTCCAATTTGGTAGCGAGTTAAGTGTTTATAAATAATAATATTCATAGCGAGTTGTGGGAAATATTATTTCAGAGAGTTATCATTGTGCATCTTGTCAACACATTCCAAGGTTGACTTATGTTGACCTTAGAATTAACCAAACTCATCTAACACCATATATCTGTACGTATGTCTTGTTGCTGGAATTATCTGTACAGATTATATGGCTGACTTGAAGCATCTTCCTTATTGATATTGCACCCCTGCTGAACAAATCTCCTGGCTATCCGCAACCACCACCAAAATGGATTGATCCGATTCTTTCGTCAAGGCAAATGCTGCCCATCGGCAAGAGTAACAGAGATGCTCGATTACTGAACCCAAAGGACTCCTATCTTCACAATTGCTGTGGTCCATAAAGAAAAACATAATTTTTTGAAGGGCCTTGCAACAAACAACATCTATGAATCCCCGCTATCTACATTCAGCAGTTTTAGGACACTATGTGCTTTAACTCATCCACAGGATTGTACAGCTGTCAGTTGGATGAGCAATGGTTCAATCTATACAAAGATATTCTCAGAGATGCACTCGGTATCACTCCAGCCAATGATAACAATCCCTTCGAGGCTCCACCTTCGAGTGATACTGTAATTGAGTATGTCAACACTTTGGGATACCCCAACACGCTTAGGAACGTGTCTGCAATGTCTGTTAATGCTCTTTATCAACCATGGAGAGCCATCCTGTCTATGATCAACATGTGCCTCACAAGTAAAACGGCTGGATATGACAGGCCAAGACATCTTGTGCTTCAAATTCTTTGGGGTATCACTCATTACTCCAACATTGACTATGCTGAATGGATATGGGAGGAGTTTATTCAATCCATACAAACCTTCCTCACTGACAGGAAGAACTTAGTCACGGAAGCTCGCAGAAAGAAAAAGACCCTTCATCTGCTAATTCCAAATGTTAGGTTTACCAAAATTATCATCCACCACCTGAGAACCAAGCACAACATACATCCAAGAACCGGCTCGTCTCTTCACTATTCACATGAGGAAAGCATTCTGAACACCTCCTTAAGTAAGTTTGGAAAGGATGGAAGGGAATCTTTGGGCATAGGGGCCAATACCTGATGCTCTTCTCACTGATGAAATCACAAGTGCACCTTACTACAGTAGATACCTGGAGCATGTAGTTGAGTATCAATGTTGTCTGGATGAAGAACACGGTAAAGAAGAGGAAGAAGATGTTACCAAATCTCCCAAAGCTACCAAGGCTACTAAATCCAAGACAGCTAAGCAGACCAAGACCTCAGCACCTAAAGCATCTAAAGTTACAACACCACCCAAACCAACACCAACAAACAACCTGAACCCACCAAGAAAGACCAAAGAAAAAGTGTAAACTGGTCAAGGAGACACTGATTACCATCACCCGTAAAACATCTAAAGTTGGTAAAGGTGATAAAAGGCACGAAATGCCAAAGAGCCCTCTGCAGTTGGTTGATGAGTTTGTTGACGAAGGTGTTCCAGAACAGGAACCTGTTTATGGTGATAAAGAAGCAGACATTCAACAGTCCATAGGAACAAAGGAGGCATTAGGAACAAGCAGAACTATAACATAAACTTCCTTAGCGGACCAGCTCGTCCGATGTTATAGTGGGAACCTGACTCTGGGAGAATTCAAACCGCTTCCTCCTTATGTACAGGGAAAGAGGAAAAGAAGAAGTGTCAAACGATGAACAAGTAGCTCTTAGATCCTTCATCATCCCTATCAGACACCAAAATAAAAAGAGGGCCCTGCTGAACAATATATCTTCCAGAGGTGCACACCTACCACAACTAAACCCTCTGGTCATGATGAATCTCCTTCTTTGTATGCGGAACTGGGTTTGACTAATAGTGAGATAGAATCTGATGAGGAAGTGTCTCCTGAGATTAATGCTAGAACTCAAGATGAAGTCCAGGCTGGACCAAACCCTGGTGACCAAGATGAAGGCCAGGCTAGACCAAACCCTGGTATACAAGATGAAGGCAAGGCTAGATCAAACCCTGGTGATGCTGCTGAGTCCCAACCTCAGTCAAGTTATGCTGTTCATGCTAGACCAAACCTCGAACACATGGACTTCGAGGTCACATGGACTTCGAGGTCACTAATGCTTCAACTCAACAAAACCCTGAGCAAATGGATGAAGAGTTTACTACAATGGCTTACCCAAGTGTTTAGGAAAACCTCAAACTCCAAACTGAAGATCAAGTGAGATTTGAAGAACCTGCAAGCTCCGCTGGAACCCTGTCTTCTCTATAAAATCTTGACAAGGAACTCAGCTTCACCAATCAATTCCTTGTGGAGAAATCTCAGGAAGACGAACCTGATAAATCCAATACTGAAGCTGAGGTCCAGTTAATGGTCACGGTTCCCATTCATCAGGACACCTCTTCAATTCCTCTAATGACCACTTCGGTTATCGATCTCACAATGTCACAACCTGTCTCCATAATGGTTCAAGCACCACTACCAAAATCAACAACAATTGTCACAACAATCACAACAACAACATCTCTTCCACCACCTCCACCTCAACCACAACAAAGCATTGCAGATCCGATCCTTGTCCGTCGCATAGGTGAACTCGAACAACATATGACAGATCTATTACAAGACAATTTAGCCATCGGGGAAAGGTTGGACAAACATGGAACACGACTATACAACTTGGAGAAGCTAGATATTCCCCACAAGGTAAGCCAAGCTGTTGATGAGATAGTTACTGATGCAGTTGACTGGGCAATGCAAGCTACATTACGAGCTCGCTTCAGGGATCTGCCCACTGTCGATATGAAGGAAATACTACAACAAAGAATGTTTGAGGACGACTCCTACAAGGCTAATAATGTCCACAATGACTTGTATGAAGCCCTGCAGGAGTCCTTGGAGTTAGATTATTCCAATCAATATCTTGCTGAACAGGAGGAAGCTCGTAAAAAGCGACGAAAGAAACGTGACGCACCAAGATCTCCTCCTGGGTCTCCACCATCACAGCCACCTCCTCCACCTCCTCTAGCAGGTGCATCTGGTGCTCCAGGTACTTCAGGAGCATCGGGGTCTTCTTAGTTGCCGCCACCTCCACCTCCTCCATCTACTGGTACATCTAGATCTACTCCGCAACAGGGCCGTAAAGTTCCGAGTTCATCCAAGATTACAGCCTCAGCTCAACAATCTATAGCCTGGACCACATGTAATACTAGATATGAGTTAACTGGCATCGTAGGGGCTCAAGAGCTATCTCCTTCAGATGATTTGATGCATGATGACTCCACTCCCGACGAACATGTACAGGTATCTGATGATCAAGACTCTGGGAATGATCACACACCAGCAACTGCTGCCTCAAGAAAAGACTGGTGGAATCCTTTACCTGAAGAGGAAAGACCAGCGTCTCCTGAAACCGCTTGGACCATTCTTCCTTCCAATGTGTCAGATGTAGAGAAAAATTGGGCGTCTGCATTAGCTTCAAGCTATGAACCCCTTGCTGAGAACTCCTTGCTTACAAAGACTGGCAACATGACGACTTTTTTGAATTGGTACTGCAGTCAAATAAACAAGTCCAAACTTACCCAAGCCGACTTGGAAGGGCAGGCATATGAAGTTGTCAAGGTCTTTTATCTCAGATAGCATTCAACCTTCATTTCAGATGAGGAGTGGTACACATAGATGCTCACAGATCAGGATTACTGGGTCGGGTCAATTGGAGAGGAGATCAAGTCAGAATCAATGTATAACGCAGACCGCTGCCTCTAGGGTGGAGTCCTCCAGGTTATGTCACTATTCAAACAGAATTCTTCTTCAACAAAGATCTGGAATATCTAAGATTTGGCAAGGCGCGGGGAGGAGTGGGGTTACGGAGTGGCATGCCTGTATTGTCAATCTCCAAGATGAAGGCTGCTCGTTATCCTGACTTCGATCTTGAACTGCTAGTGCTGGAACAGATGTGGATTGAAGATGTGTGCACCTATGACATAAGTACCAAGTATGGGTAATCGCTCACATGGTGGTTAATCGACAAAAGTTCTAACATTGACCAAACATGACTTCCCTACAGCATCATAAAGAAGATTGAACCACTCATGGGCAGATTCTCAGAGTAGTCCGAATCAAAGCCTACTCACGATACGGGTATGACTACTTGAGTGAAATTGTACTCCGAAGAGCTGATTTCAAAGAACACATGATTGCTAAAAAAGATTTCAAGAACATGTATCCCAGTGACTTTGAAGACCTGAATCTGCTCCTTCTGCAAGGTCATCTCGATCATCTTTCTAGTTCAAACAAACGGATGCTATCAACTGCTGTCAAGCTATGGACCCATAACTTAGTGATTCAATAGCGGGTTGAAGACTTCCAACTTGGTATTGAAAGCTACCAAACTCAGCTGAACCTCACTAAAACAGGATGGTACGCTTAGTAATAACGAGATCAAGCATGATTATACCCATTCATTGAGATCTCCTCGGAGCAGTAATCTTCCCGGAGCCCTAATAACAACAAATAATGAAAAGAACATACAAGGAGGTTTCCATGAAATATACAAAAGTTCAAGTGATGGCACGTTGACACGTACACTGAAAACACTAGATTTACAGAGTCAAGGATTAAGATCAAGCGGTCACAATCTCGGTATGAATACACGCTTCTAGCTTCTGGACTTAAAACGACTTGACACAGGAGGCAAAGAGTTCATTACGGTCAATTGAAAGTGCGACATAAAGACAAGAAGGATCTAGCCAGGTAGACCTGGAATGCTTTGTTGTGGAAACTGTTCGTGATAATTGACTATATGGCTTCTTCAGAGAACTGAATGGATATCGTCATTCCCTCTAAAGGTCAATAATCATGTGTAGTATATTGTAAACTTGTACCTTATATCTGTGTGTTATGTAGTTATCAATGTTATGTGTCAGTTACGAATTTTTCTTGAGTTTCTCGTTAAACTCTAAATCATTTATAAAATCATCCTAACTGACACTAACAGACTCCCTCACTAATTGAGGGGGAGCATATATAGGTTCCAATATCAGGCATTGTATATAAATCAGACCACGCACTTTCATCCTAAAATATTCAACATATTAAATCAATTGAGATCCTAAATCTTAAAGGGTTTGAAATTTATTAAATTCGAGGGGAAGAATGTGATTTAAATATGAAATTTGATAAAAATGTGATCTATAAGACTCACGCATGTAACGACATCCCTCCATCAGTGGGCTAAACAATTTCAATTTAACCGATGGCACGTGTTAGGGGAGCATATTCTAAAATATAATCAAAACAATCAAGGTACAATGGCTTTTTGATATTTATATCATAAGTACATTGATTGATTTTTCAACTGGTTTTATGGCAAAGTAAACTGTACCAAAAGACCGACCCTGTACTTACTTTATCGGGAGATTTATAAGGAGGTAAAGTTATGTACTCGTTTCCTAAGACTCCCCTAGAGTCAGTCGAAGGGATCCTACCTAGACAATCTACAGTTAGGTGTAAAAGTCCTAGGTATAAATACAAAAAGGAGTATTGTGAGAATAAGGGAATAGTGTGGACTGAGATGGAGCTAGTACCGGAACATACCCAACAAGGTATTAGTTATGAAGTCTCGGTAAGCACTGAAGGGGTTGAAGAATGAAAAAGAAATGTTAAGATAAAGGGTGAAAAGAAAGCAGCCCTCCTTAAACATTAGGTAAAAACCGGGTCACTACATATGCTGTTCAGAACATCACATGGTAGATTGCTGACATTAAAGACAAGTAATCATGGACCCAGTTGATAACGTCTGGGCACAACCCTCCCTAGCCACTCAAGATCCCTCAAAGGATTCTTGTTTCATTTCTCACGGAGATAAATACATTTCTATCGTCTCTCTCACTCCGAGTTAGACGATATTGAAAAGGTGGCAGTCTGCTCCAGCCTCCGACTACTTAAAACCAAAAATGCACTATTGAGTCTAGAGCCATGAGATCATTCACATATCTCGCTAGGACACTAATTCAACTTACATTTGTTATTCACACAATGTGAATAACAAGTAATATCTAAAGAGTCCTACGCATCATCCTCGTGGTATTGCCAGAACATCCGAGTGATACGAAAGTACTCACAATGAAGATGGAAATCCTTCTAGAGCCAACATCAAACAAGCTCTTGGTAGGTGACTTGTGAGATCCTCTTAAGGATCAAACCTGTGACAACTGGAAAGCAACGATGGGGCGATTCCGAGTGAATCAAACTTGATCCAGTATATGAATTGACGAGTAGTTTTTGAAAAACCTTTCGATGTGCTCAACAACTGATTTTCGAGCACATTGACTGTGTATATCCTTCAAAACAAAAGTGTTTCTGATGAAATTTGATTTTATGTTATAAAACCTTCGATGTGTCACAAAAACTCTTTTCTGAGTGACACGCGACTGATTTTCAAATCAATTTCTCGTTTAATCAGTGGGTTTTAATTCACTGGTTCACTCATTCCGTGCTTTGTCTACTTTGAGATGCTCCGGTTTGAGAACGGCTAGCACAGCTGCGAAACCCTGTCAAGGAGATTCTTCAGAATTCTACCTGATCACAGGCAGTATTTATACTGACAAACGGGGAACCGTGGTTCTTGCAACCTTATTCAACGAAAGTGAACAAAGACACTTTTGTTTGTTTATTACTAACGTATACTTGCAGGAATCCCGACGGTTGCAGCTGCTGGCCAGAGACATGTCAAATCACAACCCCATGTTCATACTTCATATTCCTAATCTAAGCCATCATGATAGCTGAAAGACCTACAACACAGCTTCCGCAACTCTGATGCTTGCTATCATGATCCAGAAAGGTGTGAGCATGCCGGTCCGAAGGTCACTACATCACATGGAGGAAATACTTCACAACAAGGATGATTAAGAGATTTATTGTGGCTGATGATCTCAAAGAATGCTCAAGGATCACTATCAAATATAAGTCAAAGGAACTATGCTCAAAGATCATTACTTGTCGTACTATGACTGTACTTGAAGAATCAAAGACTACGAGCCAGAGTCAAAGATCAACTCATAGAACGTTAAGATTCAAATTATAATTTCTGGGGTGACCTACCTTAGGGGGAGATTGTTAGGTTTAAGAAAAAGATTCGGTCACCTCATGTATTTTCATGTTTAGCGTAGCTCGTAGTTTTATTAGTATTCGTATGATTTATGGTGTTGGGCCGGGTCTTTACCCACTGTAAGCCCACACTATAGCCCGTTTTATGAGCATTTTGTAAGACATATTTAAACCTTCTCCACACATGGAGAGGGTGTTGGTTGAATCATTTTACATACATAATTTAGTGTGTTTTTCTCTAGTTTTCTCCTAACCATCTCTCTCTAACTTTCTCTCTCTAGTTCATGTTTGTGTGAAAATATAGGAACCTATAATAGTCCTAGCAGCCTCTATTAGTGTCCTATTTTTCCTTTCTGCTACTCCATTTTGTTGTGGAGTCCCAGCAACACTAAATTCCTTCTTAATACCCATTATTTCACATAACTGATTCGTGATCCTATTCTTGAATTCAGTCCCATTGTCACATCTAATCTCTTTCACCCTAAGGTCTATTAGATTTTCTATGCCTGTTATAAATGTTTTAAGGATTTGACTAGTTTCATCCTTAGTGGCTAAAAAGAAAACCCAACTAAACCTACTAAAATCATCTGTAACAACTAGGAAGTACATCTTTTTATTAAACTCTTTACAAATGTTGGGCCAAACAAATCCATGTGCAACATTTGTAATGGTTGGCCGATTAAACTGACTGTTTTGGTCTTACAAGAAGCTCTGTGTTGCTTTCCCTTCTGACAAGCAACACAGGTTTGATTAATTTCAAAAAGTTGTAAAGGTAAACATCTTATAAGGTTTCCTTTACCAATTTATTCATTGTTTTGAAATTTACATGTCCAAGCCTCCTATGCCAAAGATTAGATTCATCCGGTGTGGCTTTTGCAAAGAGACAAGTGAGACCTCCTTGAGGAACAACATTCTTTAAATCAACACTGTACATGTTATCCTTTCTAGGAGCTTTAAGCAAAACTTGGCTTTCATCAGTTAACTTAAAGTCTGGAGACAGAACAACACATGCAGTATCAGTAAAAAGAACACTATTCTTCTTGTCACATATTTGTGAGACACTGAACAGGTTAAACTTTAGTTCCTTTACAATTACACATCTTCAAAGTCTAATTTACCAGTTCTTATTTTACCTTTCCTAGTAATTTTCCTTCCTTTGGAATTTCCTCCAAAGGCAACAAATCCTCCATTAATTTCTTTATAATCTGTAAGATAGGATCTGTTTCTTGTCATGTGCCTAGAGCATCTACTGTCAATCACTCCTTTATCCTTTAAATCTTGCTATGGATTGCCCTGCACATAATGGTAGCAGAAATAGTTTCTTTTGGGGACCCAAGCCATTACTGACTTAGATCTGCCTTGTGCATCAATATAGTCAAATCTTTTAAAGGACATTGATGCACCATTGTTTCTGGATACATGGTCTAAGACTTTATGTTTTGGTCTCCAAACCCAACATGTTGAGGCCTTAACAGCATTTTCCTTGTTTCCCTTAACACCACAAAGAACTGCTTTTGGCCTAGCAGTATTAACTACTGCATTTGGCCTAGCAGCATTAACATTTTTATCATTAACAGTATTAACCCTCTTATTAAAAATACTGTTATTAGCTGCTTTTATTTTGTTAAAAGGCCTTCTAGCAGTTGAATATGCATTATTAATTACATTTTTCATGGGTCATGCATTATTCACTGTTGTTCTTGGTTAAACAGTATTAACTGGTCTAGCAGCATTAAGTGAAATTAGGCCAGACCTAGTTAAGATTGTTCTTGGAACCATGTTCCTTTTTGGACTGGAGTGAGTTAATTTAGAGAAATTTTGTTTGTTCACCCTTTGAACATTGGTCTAAACTGGTTTTGCAAATCTTCCATTATTATTCCAGTTATTGCAATCATTCTTCAAATGATCAAAACTACCACATACATGACAAGCTTTGTTGAACATCTCAAAACCAGTCCCTAACTTTTGAGACATCTGTTGGTTCCAATTTCTCTTGTTTCCTCTAGGACTAGGTGTGTTTTGACTATTTTTATCAACTGATGTGTTCCTAGGAGATTTTACTTGCTTAGTAGACTTAACAAAGTTTATCTTAGCAAAACTAGGAAAGTTGCATGAAATCTTTTCGACTACTTCAATCACATCTCCAGGTTCTTTTTCATACAATGATTTAAAAAATCAATGGATGTTTTGAACGGGCATTTGCGACACTCTTTGAACAAGATGTTCATACTTTCATAGGAATAATGTTACTAAACTTGGATCAACTAGAAAAGAAACTTGACAAAGATGAATTTCAAGGAGATAGATTTATGGTTGCCTTTTGCGTGATCAACAAACAATTTCAGATGTTCATTAACTCGCAATTCACTTGGGATTATGACAGTCAAATGACAGAAAAGTATTTTGTTGAATACACTGGAATCGAAGTTAAACAGTTTAGAGAAACACTACTCCTACACATGGGTAATTGTTAAGAAGTCTCTTGCTGAAAGAACATGTCATAAAAGACAGTATGATAGAAAGATGAATGAAAGACAGATGCAGTCAAGAGAGAGTAAGGTTGTTTAGATGTAGAGCATTTGGATGCTATAGTTTAGTTGTTACAGAATGCGGTTGGGGACAAATTCAGTATGAGCATATTTCAAAGTAGCAGATCAGGGACGTATATCACACATTGCGGTGGATGCAGTATATCAGGTACCAGTAAATGGCCAGTGCCATTTGTGAGGTATAATTGGACTGCTCAACTAATGTCCTTGCTAATGAAACTCAACGGCATTATGAGCAATCTGAACCATATATGTCACATATCTGTTGGAAAGGTTGATAGCAATACACTCCTTGATTCAACAAAATATGTGTCATTAGGGGAGGAGAGCTTGAACACAAGATGTGAACAATATAAAGTAAAAAAGTCCTTTGCTTAAAGGTGAGCTGTAGATCAAAAGAAATGAATGAAAACGAAACGATATAAATGAACTTTACACGCAGGTTTTTATTACTTGAAGAACATTGTATTTCACTTGAAATTTCAAATACCACAACCGAAGATGTTTTCCAAAGTAACAAACCATGTAAAAACCAGGATGCTCCTGAGTTTTGTGAATTTTTTGAGATAAATGATTTGAAAGCTCAGCTTCAGGCCAAAACCACACTAATTTGCAACTTGAAGAATCAAATTAAAAGTGTGAAAGAAGCAAGTAATGAAGCCAAGGTTAAACATGAAATTGATTGCTTTGGAACCAATTAACATTGATCAGAAAAGTGTGTGGTAAATTACTTATAGAGAATGAGAAGTTAAATAAGGAAAACGAGCATTTAAAACAGACTTTCAAAGAACTTTATGATTCTATCAAAAAGACACAAATTCAGACGAGAGATCATAATGACTCACTGATTACTCAAGTAAATAGTAAGACTGTTGAAAATGCTGATTTAAAAGCTCAGATTCAGGAAAAGGTATTTGCGAATGTAGCATTGAAAAATGAATTAAAAAAGTTTAAAAGGAAATAGCGTGGATACTAAGTTTGCAAAACCATCAATCTGGGGAAACCGGTTTTACAACCACTAAAAAAACAAATTAGTTGTTAGACAACAGAATGCATTTAAATCCGAACGACCTAACTTTTCAAAACCACGGTTTACCTCCCAAGTTGATGTGATTAACGTTTTGTCAAAACCAATCACTCCTCATTATTTGCCTAAAGTTCAAGAATATGTGCTTGTAAAACCTCATCACGTGATTGCACTGGTCATTTAGGATAGTCAAGAGAACCGTATGTTAAATGATATGGGCTCATAACACTATCTAGAGGAAGCTAGAAAAAAGACACAAGAAAGAAATAGCAAATTCAAAACCTAGTGTGATGCATACTACTAGTCTACAAAACACTACTAATGGTAGCAAGCCAAATCCTAGGAGCAACAATCAAATATCTAGGAGTTTTCCTATATCTAAGAGTAGTTGTGGAATGTCAAATGGTGTGTCGCTAGTTAGATCACCTCTAGGGATTCTACTTCTTTTTTGAACTCCAAAACACTTTGTGTGCTAACGTGTCATACTGTGTCTTTAATGCCAAATCATGATAATTGTATAACAAAATTCCTAAAAGAGGTGAATTCTCTTGCTAAGGTTCAATCCATTAAGACTAGAAACAATAACAAACTCGTAGAACCAAAGAGTCATACTCAAAAACCTGGTAGGCAGATTGCTATAGGACAAAGGTTTTCTCTCAACAAGTCTTCCGCTGTGCATGAGAAACCAAACACTCCTAGATCTTGTCTTAGGTGGATACCGACGGGTAGAATTTTCAAGCTTGTTGGTCTTAGGTGGATACCTACTGGAAAGATGTTCATCGATAGCACAACTAAGGTTGACAGTGAACCCCCAAATGGTTCAAATGAAGATATCACTAACCTATATGAATCGAACAATATCTTATGTCGGGCATATAATCTAACCAAAGTGCATGTATATTTTCAAGTCCTTAATAGGAAAGACTCAAAGTTTGGGGCTGCCAAAAAGATGGATATCTCATAAACTAGTGCTTTAAGGAATTCAAACCTAATGAACATGAAAAATGATGTTTGTTCACATCAGTTCAAGCCTCGCTCTTCAACGACAAAATGACGTTTGAACAAAATGGTTCAAGCCTCATTCTTCAAAGTTTTATGACGTCTGTTCACATCAGTTCAGGTCTCGCTCTTCAACGCATATGGCGTCTGCAGACAACATTTCAGGCCCCGCTGCTCAAAGAAAAGAAAGGTGTACGCTTCAGTGCGCTTTATCTTCGGAAGAAGAGAAATCTTCTTGTGTTTGACCATTCTTATCAAAATGATTCATGCTTTTTCTATGCTCGTTCTGTTATCAAGTGGATCAACGTACCTTAGATTGTATTGTTATTCACTTGTTCAATCAAAAATGGCAACCTCATATGCAATTTTTGAGGGGGAGAAGTGTGAATCAACTACATGTTGATTGATGTTTGAAAAATGGTCATACGGCTCCTGCACACATCAGTTCAGGACCCGGTCCTCAACTTTTGACTCCTAGAACAATCAGTTTAGGACTCGTACCAACATACCTCTGTATATAACACCTACTGGCCATAACAAAGGAATGATTGGGATTCATTATTTTTCCCTATGTTTGATGAGTACTTCAATCCTTTACCAAGTGTTGTTCAACATGTTCTTGTAGATGTTGTTCAAGAACCTGTTGTTTCAACCGGTACACCTTCATCAACGAGAATTGATCAAGATACACTCTACAAAGTACTGAAACCTACTCAAGAAGAACAATTCATGTTATTCTACTAGTGTTGAAGGAAGTGATATGGTTCTGAATTGCAACACATGGTACTGATCTGTAATTTGGTCTTCTAATTCAGAACCTAGTTCTTGAAGACTCTCTTCCCGTTCAGGACGGTATCCACTGACTCTATATAAACCAAAGCCTATTTGCTATAGGCTGCTCTCTCTCTTCAGAGAACACAAAAAAGTTATAAAGATGGCATTAACCAAATCCGGTTGGATCGATGTAATGAAGAGCTCCATGAGTTTGACCATTGGCGATTTGGAAGTCAGTACTGTCCAGATCAAGTGATGCTTTTTCCCTTGCAGTAGATTTAAAGGTGAAATTGATAACTAGGAGGGGTTCTGAAAAACAACAGGCTAATCAAGGCGCAACAGGAAAAATGGAGTGGTTGAGCTTTACTTCGTGGTACAGAATTTCAGCTTGAGGATATCTTCTCAAACTTAGGACGCAGAAAAACTTGATTTTCTCCTGAAACAAAGGTGGAGTGCAAAGCATGTCTCTAGAAACAATGAAAAAGCTGGGGACGGAAACTGAAGAGTTATGGTGGTATCTTTCCATGTTCATATGTTAAATATTTAAAAACCAAAGTAAACAAAAAAGATTTTATTTTTTTATAAAAATTTTCAAACACACAAATACCAAAATTAAAATTTGCAAATACCACAAATATGTTTTTCCTGACCAGTCTTCTGGCCTCGATGATATTTCCGGCGTAAAAATGTCCTTTCCATAATGCCGGTGTGTAAATAAAGTTTCGAACAAAACGTTTCAATGTTTTTCAAAACTGTCAAAAAGGTTACTTATTATTGCTGATATGAACTCCGGTTTTCAAATAGGAAAGCCCGTCCCAAAAGACGGTTGTTTCTAAAACGGGTTGATTAGTTTCTCTGAGCATGGACTTACTGTATATCCTGACAACTCGACTTAATGTACGTTCAGTGCTTATTTCTTGATCACGAAGAGAAGTCTTCTATTAATCAAAAATAATTTTCCGTCTATGATTTCTTTTTTTTTTTTTTTTTTCGAAATTATTTGTGTTAACCCATTGTGGAAATGGTGTTGTCTTCAAAACTAAATCAGGTCATCTAAGTCTCTTTCCTCGTAGAAAAAGAATTTTTAAAAGAATTTCCTATCCCTCAAACAATGGTCTACAACTCTTTAAATAGAACACGGGACATTATGAGGGGGAGAAAATGTGCTAATCATTCTTTCAAATCGATCTTCTGAGTAATCAAGGAGTAAAGGAAACGGATGTGACATAATGATCATGATTTACAAGGGGAGTTAATTAACTTTAACTCATTTAGTCTTTAGATGTTATGTGTTTCAACCTTTAGGACTTAGAATGAAACATATGGCAATTAGGAAGTCGCTTCTTTTAACTTGCATCAGAAAGGACCTAGATTGCCATTGGTATAAGTTTTATAGCCCGAACGATTTTTTTCTCTTAAAAATATTGATTTCTTAAATCAAGTTCGGGTTAACCATTTGAAAAGTGTTCTAATCAAATCAGAATCAATTTTCGAAACTACAAACAGATTTTCAAGAAATTTCGACCACTCGATAAATACAATAGATCTTTAAATAGAATACGGGTCTTTGTTCGAGGGGGAGAAAATTGTTTTTGAATTATCTTCAAACGTGTCACGTATATTATATGAAAAACGTTTTCATTAAGGATAATAATTTGAGGGGGGTTTTAACTCCAAGGGCTTCATTTGTCCTAAGTTATTAATTTAGAGGCTTAAATATTTTTTCAGATAGTTGCTTAGGCTTAAAACTACCTTCGCTCAATATTGCAACAACCTCATAGTTTTAAAATGTTAGTATTGTTTGGAAATAATTAAGTAGTTTTTCAGAAGCTTTGAATTTGACAGATCTATTTCTGAATTCGCTTAACATTTCCCCAAGTGTTAACATACAGCTTATTTTGAAGAGTAGAATTTTGTTGCACAAGCGGTACCCACATAGGTATGATAAGTATGATGATTCCTTTAGATAGTCATTATCATATAAGGAGAAATTCAGACATCCGGACTTAATTGACTTTGGTGTTACGGTTTCGAATGATTTGTGTACTTCGAATATTTGGGCTTTATACATCAAGTCTTCTTAATGCGGCTTGCAAGAAATATTTGAATCTATCAAGAAAGGATTGCGGGGTTCGGGGAAGCATGAAACTTCCATCTGGATAGTATCGGACGGATACCGATTGCTAACCATCGACCAAAAAAGCATTGTGCCCCTTTCGGTTTGAACATTTCGGTCATGTCTCATAACAATCTTGTACATCACTAAAGTAGTGTGGTAATCAGTGTTTTATGTCAGTGTACTGAATTTTCATGCGTTTCTCTTTAAACTCTAAATCATTTAAAAACACCTTAACTGACACTAACAGCATCTCATTAACTGAGGGGGGGCCTATAAAGGTTTCAAGTTGGCTTGTCTTTAATCAGACCACATTTTCTTCTACTTTTCTAAATATTTATATCAATTGAGATCCTCAATTCTCCAAGGGCGTTTGAAAATTTTTGATCAGGGGCGAGAATGTGGATTTAAATATTAAATCTGTTAAAAAGTGTGACTTATTAAGACTCAAGCAGGTACTCCTCTCCATGTGCTCCAAACAATTTCGAATATCGACGCCCTGGTGAAAAGGGGGAGCAGTTTCTCTGAATCCAATTCCCAATCGCGGTACTAATGCTTTAATGTTTATATCGCCCATACCTTGATTGATTTCAAATGGCTTTAGGGCACAGAGACACCTGTACCAAAGACCGACCTGTATTTTTACTTATTTTTTTTTTACGCGGTATAAGGATGGTATGGTTAGGTACTTTTTCCATGATCCGCTAGAGCCGGGGATCTACTAGGGACAAATCCACTAGTTAGTGTAGAAGTCTTAGGTATATTATTACAAGGAGTACTGTGAGAATTTAGGGACAATAGTGCAGATGAGTGGAGCTAGTACTTGGACAAATACCCACAGGTATAGTAATGAAGTCTCGATAAGCATCGAAGGGATTGAAACAATGAAAAGGAACTGTTAAGATACGAGGGTGAAAAGCAAGAGCACACCTTAGACACTAGGCAGAACCGGGTAAATACATATGCTGTCAGAATAATGGTTGATTGTGAATTGAAGACAAGTATTGGACCAGTGATCCGCTGCACTCTCCTAGCCACTCACGCTCCTCAAGGATTCTTGTTTATTTCTCATGGGAGATAAATACTTTCTATCATCTTTTCATCGCCGAGTTCGACGATATGAAAAAAGGTAGCAGGGTTTGCTCCAGGCTCCGACTATTAACCACCAAACATGCCACTATTGAGTCTCGAGCCCATGAGATCCTTCACCATATCCTCGCTAGGACACTAATTCAACTTACATTTGTTATTATACCATGTAAAATACCAAGTAATATCTCAAAGGTCCTCACATCATTCCTTCGTGGTATGCCAGAACAATCCGAGTGATCCAACGTTCTCACAATACAGGCTGGAAATTTCTGAGCAACACATCAAACACGCTCTTGGTAGGTGACTTGTGGATCTTTACGGCTCAACCTGTGCCAACTGGAATATCCCCCCCCCCCACCCCCCCCCCCCCTCGTGGGCCGATTTCGGGTGAAACAAACTTGCTCCAGGAATCTGAATTACGAGTAGTTTTGAAAACTTTCGATGTGTCACAACAGATTTTCAAGCACATTAACATGTGTTTATTCTTTCAAAACAAAGTGTTCTGATTGAAATTTTTATTTGGGGGGGGATTTTTATGTTATAAAACCTTCGGATGTGTCACAAAACTCTGTTAAGTGACACGCGATGATTTCAAATCTGATTTCTCGTTAATTAATGGGTTTTAATTCACTGGTTCACTCATTTCGTGCTTTGTCTACTTTGAGATGCTCCGGTTTGAGAACGGCTAGCGCAGCTGCGAAACCTAGCAAGGGAGATTCTTCAATATTCCTATCCTGATCACATGTCGTATTTATACTGGACCCGACGGGGAACCGTGGTTCTTGCAACACTTATTCAACGAAAGTAACTAACGACACTTTTGTTGTTTATTACTAACGTATACTAGAGGAATCGACGGTTGCAGCTGCTGGCAGAGAATGTCATCACAACCCATTTCATACTTCATATTCCTAATCTAAGCCTCAGTAGCTGAAGGACCTCAACACCCGCTTTCCGCACTCTGTGCTTGCTATCATGATCCAGAAGGTGTGAGATGCGTCGAAGGTCAATACATCACATGGAGGAACTACTTCACAACATTGGATGATTAAGAGATAAATTGTGGCTGATGATCTCAAAGAATGCTCAGGAACACTCCAAATATAAGTCAAAGGAAACTAAGCTCAAAGATATTATTGGTACTCTGACTGTATTGAAGAATCAAAGACTACGAGCAGGAGTCAAAGATCAATCATAGAACCGTATAGATTCACACTTTATAATTTTGGGGAGACTACCTTAGGGGGGAGCTTGTTAGGTTTAAGACAAAGTTTCGGTCACTATATATTTTCATGTTTAGCGGTAGCTGTGTTATATTAGTATTCGTTGATTTATGGTGTTGGGCGTGTCTTTTACCCACTGTAAGCCCACACTCTCCGCGTTTTATGAGCTTTTGTCCGAATATTAAACCCTTCTCCCCCATGGAGAGGGTGTTGGTTGAATCATTTCCATACATAATTTAGTGTGTTATGTTCTCTGTTTTTCCTAAACCCTCTCTTCTAACTTTTCTCTCTTAGTTCATGTTTGTGTGAAAATATAGGACCTATATTAGTCTAGCAGCCTTATTAGGGTCCTTTTTTCCTTTCTGCTACATCCCATTTTTGTTTGTGGAGTCCTGCACACACTAAATTCCTTCTTAATACCCATTTCTTTCACATACCTGATTGTGATCCTATCTTGAATTCAGTCCATTGTCACATCTATCTCTTCACCCTAAGGTCTATTAGATTTTCTATGTGTTATCAATGTTTTTAAGGATTTGCTAGTTTCATCCTTCGTGGCTACAAAAGAAAAACCACGAAACATACTAAAACTCTGTATCCACTAGGGAAGTCATCTTTTTAGTAAACTCTATACATATGTTGGGGCCAAAACAACTCCATGTGCAAACATTTGTAATGGTTGGCCGATTAAATGACTGTTTGGTCTTACTAAGAAGCTCTGTGTTGGCTTTCCCTTCTGGACAGCAACAAGGTTTTTTTTTTTTTTTTTTTTTTTGATTAATTTCAAAAAAGTTGTAAAGGTAGAAAAACCTCTTCTCTGGTGTCCTTTACCACTTTATTCATTGTTTTGAACTTTCCTGTCCCAAGCCTTCATATGCCAAAGATTAGATTCATCCGGTGTGGCTTTTGCAAAGAGACAAGTGAGCCTCCCTTGAGGACCACAAAACATTCTTTAAATCCACACTGTACATGTTAATCCTTTTAGGAGCTTTAAGCAAAACTTGGCTTTCATCAGTTAACTTAAAGTCTGGAGAGAAAACACATGCGTATCCGTAAAAGAACATATTCTTCTTGTCACATATTTGTGAGAACACTGAACAGGTTAAACTTTAGTTCCTTTACATTTACACATCTTCACAGTCAACATTTCCAGTTTTATTTTACCTTTCCTAGTAATTTTCCCTCCTTTGGAATTTCCTCCAAAGGCAACAAATCCTCCATTAATTTCCTCATAATCTGTAAGATAAGATCTGTTTCCTGTCATGTGCCTAGAGCATCTACTGTTAATCTCTCCTTTATCCTTCAAATCTTGCTATGGATTGCCTGCAATATTGGTTGAGAAAATAGTTTTTTTGGACCCCAAGCCATTACTGACTTGGATCTGCCTTGTGCATCAATATAGTCAAATCTTTTAAAGGACATTGATGCACCATTGTTTCTGGATACATGGTCTAAGACTTTATGTTTTGGTCTCCAAACCCAACATGTTGAGGCCTTAACAGCATTTTCCTTGTTTCCCTTAACACCACAAAGAACTGCTTTTGGCCTAGCAGTATTAACTACTGCATTTGGCTAGCGCATTAACATTTTTATTATTAACAGTATTAACCCTCTTATTAAAATTACTGTTATTAGCTGCTGTTATTTTGTTAAAAGGCCTTCTAGCAGTTGAATATGCATTATTAATAACATTTTTCATGGGTCATGCATTATTCACTGCTGTTCTTGGTTGAACAGTATTAACTGGTCTAGCAGCATTAAGTGAAATTAGGCCCGACTAGTTAGCTTGTTCTGGGAACCCATGTTCCTTTTTGGATGGAGTGAGTTATTTCGCGAAATTTTGTTTGTTCACCTTTGAAATGTGGTCTAAACTGTTTTGAACTCTTCATTATTCTTCCGTTAATTGCAATCATTTTCAAATGATAAAATACCAATAATGAACGTTTGTTGACAATCTCAAAACAGTCCTAACTTTTGAGACATCTTGGTTCCAATTTCTCTTGTTACCTCTAGGGACTGGTGTGTTTTGACTCATTTTATATAACGGATGTGTACTAGCGAGATTTTATTGCTTAGACACACACCCACACCCCCCCCCCCCCCCCCCCCCCCCCCCCCCCCCCCCCCCCCCCCCCCCCCCACACACCACACTTCTTTAAACACACATCGACTTAACAAAGTTTATCTTAGAAATAGGTTTATTAAACATTACTCCGTTTTACTTCTTCAGGGCTACATATTCTTCTCCTTTAGACACCAAACCTTACTAATGAGGCACATCTTCTTTTAGCAGTCTTAGGTTCAATAGTCTCACCAGAACGGCTTTTTTTTTTTCACCTATCGATCACTAGTAGATACTCATCACAAAATCATCTAGATAGGATAAACTAACTTAGATTTTGGTGGCAAAAATTTCTAGTATCGGGAGGGGGGACAAATTATACCCTACTCCTGTTATTCACTTATCCATTTATTGTCAGTTAGACGTTTACTTAGGCTTTTTTGATTGAATTATCAATTTTTGTACTGTCAGTTGAACTTCATCTTTTTCTTTTGTAGCCAACTTAAGCTTCCTTTTAAGCTCTGCAATGTTAACATATTCTTAAATAGATTTCACGTTTTAAGAGTTTTATATTTTCTCTCATATAAGGTTTTTTTTTTCCTTTTTTTTTTCTTAAAGTACTAACGTCCTGCTTCTACAGCCTTCTCAACCAGTTTTCTAGAGACAACACTTACCCTCGCTATTCTTTAAGTTTTAATACTTGTTCATTTTGTTCTTTTCGATCTTTAAAATTCTAACAAGAGAAACAACATTTGCGTCCTTAGCTACATTCGACTTGTGAAGGCAACCTTGAACCTTGAACTTGGTGAAGAACTCAGCATGAGAGCAACATTGGTTGGTCTTCTTCTGCTTGGTCACTCCAATATAGCCAACGCATTACTCTTAAGACCTAAGGCATTTAAAGTAGTTTTCTCAATTGGCACAGTCCTTCTAGTAGGCTCCTTGTTCCTGCTGTCTTGATTCCTGGGTGTCTTGCACTCCCTTGCAAAGTGTCCTCTCTTATGGCAGTTAAAACACTCCACATTCGACTTGTCAAACCCAATTCTTTCTTTGTTGGCCATATCCAGCTTCCTTCCAGTATTCTTCAGGAATCTTTTTGCCCTCATAGTCAGCATGGCAATATTTCACCTAAAATCCATCTCTTCTAGATCATCAGATGGAATTGTTAAGATTCTTCTTCTCAAGCTGTGAAATACTTGGTTGGTAGCAAAGAAGGAATACATACAGGCATCACTCAAATTTTCATTGTTGTTGAGCTATCAAAAACACCCTGAGTGCTAGCAGTATTAACACCCTGAGCATATTAACTGCTCTAGTTGCACTGTTAGTGCTGCTAGAGGACGAAAGGCTACATTGTGTGAGTTTGTGGTGAGCTGGATTCCCTTGACCTTCTGTTCATAAGCCTTTTAGGATGTTGAAGAGGTCTCCAAACTAATGTCTCAATCTCTGGTATGTTCCTCCACACCAATAGTCTGCATCGTCCATTTCTTGTGACAGACTTCTTCAAGAACTTCTGATTGATGTATTTCTTGAGAGATAAACTTACATGCTCCCAGTTGACTAATTAGCTTTTGAAGCCTTTCATAAGTTTGCTCAATCACTTCTATGCTGGATGCTGCAAAGTTTTCATATTGCTGCTTTAGAAGATTTTTCTGAGTTTTCTTTGTAGCGCATTACCCCCAAATATGTTCTTAATTGCCTGCATCAGTGTCTTAGTATCCTTGTATGAGTTGAACTTTTAATTTATGCTCATTAGTAAGGCCATAAACAAAAGTGCTTCTTGCTTTAATTCTGATTATTTGTGGCTTTCTCTTAACATTTGGAGGAGGGATACAGTCTCCTACCATCAATCGTTTTTGCTTACTTATAGGTGCATTACCATTTTCTACGATCTCCCATAGAGTGTAATCAATGCACTCTAGGTACTGCTCCATCCTCATATTCTAGAGATCATACTCACCAGGTTGGAGTATGGGTAGCTTGATGGTTTGAGTAGATTGAGTATCTATTGCTTCTTGAAGAAGTAGATCTTGTCTGTAGTAAAGTTTCTTTTTATTCAAATCTTCTCAAAAGCTCTGATACCACTTGTTGATCTGAATAGAATAGATCTTTAATCCCTTAGCTTGTATAAGGTATAGTTATGCAAGATAAATCTAACACAACTATAGTAGAAACTTTGATTATGAATATCAAAGACTATGCAGAATCTAGTCAATGATACTAAGAAGAATTACAATGAAACAGTAATTCACAGATCCAATAAAACAAAAAACCGTTTTCTACACTTCAGCCTCTATAAACGAACACTCTTAATAGTGTTAGGGTTTACAAAACCTTGAAAGCTACGAACAACACTTTTCTAGATATGATTTGATATGATTTTTGGTACATAGAACTCTATACCCTAAGACCTCATTTTATACACCAAGGAGTCCTAACAGGCTTACAATATTTTCTTAAGCTATCATGATCTTCTAAACAAATAACTTATACGTATCTTTTACAAAATATCTTATACTTATCCCGTAAGTAATCTTTATAAACAATCTTCATCTTTATCCTTTCTCTTGTCTTTATCCTTCTGACAGTAGAAACTCTTCTAGCAGTTGTAACCAGCAGCATTAACTTTTATACCAGCAACACTAACTGTGTACAAGCAGTAGTAACTACTTAGAATATTTTCTTCATTCTTCATCAGTAGTACTAAGCTACACTAGTAGTACTAACTTTATGCTAACAGTTATAACTTTACTCAAGCAGTACTAACATATACTAGCAGTACTAAGTTACACTAACAGTAGTAACTTTTATACTAGCAGTATTAACTACTTAGTAGTATTTCTTCTAAGTCTCTGAGCAGTCTTAACTTCCATTAGCAGTAGTAATATATACTAGCAGTAGTAACTGACGGTACTAACTACTTAGCATATTTTCCACTAATATCACTAACAACACTAAGTTATGCTTAGCAGCAGTAACTTCCAAACAACTTCAAAATGTCTTTTAATCCCAACATTAAGTATCATTTTCAGGCATTTATGAGATAATTACACGCATTTTGATAAAAAATTTAATACCAAAAAGTATTAAATATTTGATGTTATCAAATATCCCTCTACTAGACTTCTACGTGCCCTCAAGTAGACCCGTTAGAATAATTTATAAAAAGATTTCCACAATTTAACTCGGAGAATGAAATCATAATTTACTTATGCTAGAAAACATCAAAGCTGAACATCTCACGAAAAGGGGATCAAAAATCACTCAACTCTCAAACTAGTCTAAGTATTTCATTTTTGAGGTGATCGCTCAATAGCACAGTCATAGCATGTATTCTATCATAAGCTTAGAAAGTACACAAATCTCCACCAATTAGAGTTAGGATCTAAATGGCTTTTAAAGGCAACATGGGTAACATGTACTGGTTTAAACTGGGTGAATCATCCTGCAATCTTCACCAAAAGCGTTACACTAACAAGGGGGAAAAACCATATATATACATCCATGATGATGGAATAGACATACATGATTGCATTCAATTCCCCCATTTGAGTAAAACCAAGGGTTAGGATAGAGACTAATATAGGTTATGGATCTTCTAATCCTTCACAAAAGTGTTACACCAACAAGGGAGACAAATCATATATATACATCCATAACGATGGAATAGACATATATGATTGCATTCAATTCCCCCATTCGAGTAAAACCAAAGATTAGGGATTAGGCATGCAAACACATTTAATTGGTGTTAAATAAAGACGCAAAACAAATAGTCAAATATAATCTAAGATGGTCATAACCAGCTACTGTCCATCCATAGTCTAAGTGTCCAAGCGTGAAAACCTGATCATATCTCAATAATGGGGTAACTTTGAATGTAACAATGATATCTTGCGGAGCATATTAGCCCAATCTTTAAAATTAGATGGCTTATAGTTGCACCATCTTTATCACTTGTTGGTATTAAAACACATAACCAACATTTATAATGCACTAGGAGTTTGTTCATACACATTTTTTTCACAATACTCCCGATATAAATACATAATACGTCCCCCCACTTGAGATGAACAATATCGAAAGGGATAATACTGGGGGGTCTTCAATGATCATAATGATATGTCTTCAACTAAAGTGTATAAATCTTCGAACCTATTTCCCCGACCATGGACTTAGGTAGCCTGAAATTTCAACACAAAGAAAAATATAGACTATAGGGTTGGCTGAGGCAGAATGGTGTAACGAAACAATTATGGGTTAAGAAACAGATTGGCTTTAACAAGGTGATCTAGGGGTATCTTGCACTAATAATGAGTGCAACAAAGGGTTTTATCACGGGAGGTTGACAAGTCATTGTAACAAGTCGATAAACACACACATATGGGCTATTTGGGTGAATTCCTAAATGTTGCCTTCTCGAACCATCTATTCATGCCATGCCAAGTTCTAAAGTCTACAATACTACCGGCACACTCATATTTTTGGTGGATTTTTGTATAATGGATGAAAACATAATCATCAGGCTTAACCTCACCAATATAAATAAAGGGCAAATGTGCATTCGGCAAAGATTTAATCTAGTTCAGTAAGAAAAACATGTCACATTTTTTTTAAAATTGGCAATATTTTTCAAAGAAAACTAGAAAATCGAAGGCAAATATAGGTGAAGTGGTAATTCTACTCTCATCCCTCTACTTGGTTTGTACAATGTCCATTATTGTACAATAAAGGAAAAGAAAAATTAAAAATAAGTGTAGAATTAGAACAAGAAACTCCCCTGAGTATTGCTCTAAGATTTATATAATGGCGACATGAGATGAATTCCCATTAAGCGCTTCTCGAGCAACCTCGTTTCCCCTGAAATCACTAAACAAACCTAAATGCATTTAAATGTTTACAAAAATGTACAAGAAAACTAATTCACTTTCGTAGGAATCACGGTTGCATTTAGCGAATGCAATGTAACACCCCGTCAAGGCGGAATCACGAGGTAAAACTTCATGGATATCGTTACAACACAATGGTGTCTACTATAGAGATACTAAAAGGAAAAGG